>AYEL01081659.1:0-80227 GCA_000484575.1 Olivierus martensii | reverse complement strand
CGGTCTTTTATATACGGGTTTTAAGTTGGCTTTCATTAAAGTTTTGGTTAACGTTTTATAGCTTTGCAAACGATATGGCAGGGAGACCCTGGGAGTGTTACCAATAAGGTGGTGCGGTTGTTGGGCTTGTGCAGGCTGCCTAGCGTGAAGCTGTTGATTAACTAATTTACGTTTCTGCTCTAGAAAAATCTTGCGCAGGAATTTTAAGCAATAGCCATGTTTAAAGCCGCACTGATATATCTTACGGAGCTCTTCATTCAAATACGTATTATTACTACAATGCACATTCCGCATTCCGCGTCTACTTCCGTCGAGCTCTGATACATAACATTTATATATATATATATACTTGCCACATGCCAGCAAAATTGTTCTGCGTGCCAGGAATGGCACGCATGCCATAGGTTCACCACCAGGGAAATACAGTATTATGCATACTGTATTGTGTAATATATGTTATTAATTTTGTTGGTATCTGCATTTATTATAAGAATTAACTTTGATTTATGAACAAAACTTACAAATGTATTATATTCATGAGTAGATGAACCCACAAACGATACATTAATTTAATTTTTTATAATTAAAAACTCAATAAAATTATGGTGCTAGGAATAAAAAAGATAATCAACTCTATAAATTGGTGAATTGGCATGAAATAAGTTATTAATATATTTATTTTATTCAAAATAAAAATAAATATTTTAAAAATCTGTTTTATGTAGGATAATCCAGAAGATTTGCAGTCAATCGATAGTTGTGAGTACATCTGGGAGGCTGGAGTTGGGTTTGCTCATTCTCCAACACATGTGCCCCAACATGATTATAATCGAACAGAAATATTAAAATTGTTATTGACTTGTTTTAGCCAAACTATATATTTACCTTCTAATGGTAAGGAAATTTTTTCAATTAATAGAAAATTTTGTATAAGTTGCATAAAAAAATAAAGAAAAAACTCTTTAATCCAATATCCTTAGGAGTGAAAGTGCTAGATTTTAAAGAAGTAAGTTGCATAAAAAAATAAAGAAAAAACTCTTTAATCCAATATCCTTAGGAGTGAAAGTGAAAGTGCTAGATTTTAAAGAAGCACTAGACATGCATGTCCAATAAAAACAATGATATAAAATTTTGTGACTAAATGGAAAGGAAAACTTTGCAAACTAATCTATCAGTATTAAATATATTCACTTTTTAAAGTATAATATTCATATTATAAAAATAATATATACAATCAATTCTTGTTTAATGCCATCTCAGTTAACATCATCTTGATCTTACATGCAAACAAAAATTTAATTAAAAAATATTTAAAATTTTTAAGACCACGGAATAGAATAAAGTCATATTTTCTTAAATTTCCTTTCATAAAAGAAAGAGAATGAGGCTGAATTTCTATAGTAGTATTAGAAAACCAGGTAGAAAGTCATATTTTCTTAAATTTCCTTTCATAAAAGAAAGAGAATGAGGCTGAATTTCTATATTAGTATAGTAGAAAACTAGGTACCTACATTTTATATGAACACTAATTCAAATATATGATCTTGTCTATAAACACTAAATTAAACTATTTTTGGAAGATTGACCACATGGAAATATTTCCAGCCACAGGATCTGGGATCAAATTAAGATTTCACCCCTCAGAAAATTTATATGAGAAATCTGCCCCCTACTGATCAATCTCTGTCTTCTACAATCCTGCTGATCTCTAAGTGTGTAGGCAATCCTATCATAGACCCTGGAATGGTACTGCTAGATAGCAATTACTAAATGATAAGTGACATTAAAAAACTAATCATGATATATAATACCTGTGAATTCTCTTATTAGAAAATAATTTCTTTTACACATAAGGCATTACATATAAGCACAATGTGACATTTTACAATTAAATCTTGCTTTTGTTTCATTTCATTGCATTATTGAACAAAATTTTTCTTATCTAAAGACTAATGCTTTATGAGAAAAATTATCAAATCATCTCTTCTAATATCTGAAAAAAAAAGATAATATTAAGCCTATGGAAATTTTGGTTTCAATTAAAATAGCTATTTTCAGGAAACTAACTGATGTTAAATGAGGACTGACTTTACTCCTATAATAAACTCCATTATAATTGCAGTTTGATGAAATGTTTTATAGTAGTTGGAAAGAATAAAACTTTCTAGTAGAATTATTTTATACAGAAAAATTTTATAGAACATTACCATAAGCAAGTAATCTGCTATATTTAAAGAAATTATGAAAAAATAAAGTAATCTCAATCTAAGTACAAAAGCCTGCTTTTATGCTTAGATTGAGATTACTTTTTTCATATATTATATAGAGGCAAACTTAGTGCAAATGCAAACCTAAAATTTTAAATAACTGTTTCTAGAAACACTACAAGTAATGAGACACATTCAATTGTTAGCAAAATTACTTTGTTAGAATGATGACTGGAAACCATGATTTTTTTTTCTTTTATTTATATGTGATATTTAGTTAAGCAGTTTTAGAAAAGCACATTTCAATAAATAAAACATATTAATGATATTCAAAATATCCTTCTAATTCATTGATTACTTTTATATACTAGATATGAAAATTGCTTCTCTAGTCAGCTTTTTCACATCATTTACCAATATTACTTTTTTAAAATTGATAAAAAATTATATGAGCATGATATATGTTCTTTGTTTTATATATTTTTCTAATTTATTTTAAAATCTTATAAATTTTTTTTAAAAGGTTATGTTCTGGTTGATGATAACAGATATCTTTATGTTATAATAAATGTAAAAGAAAGGTTATATGAGAGCTTTCCTTGTCTTCTCTATCTGATTTATAAGAAATTCAGAATGGTCTAGCAGAAAATATTTCATTAATGTATTAGATTTTTGTTATGTTATGGACCAAAAATTTCATCCTTTAATCAGCTATTTCAGAGGCTAAATATAAAATGATGCTTTCTTAAAAAATCCAGATTTATATTTGAGTGAATATGTATTTAGATAGATAGATTAAAATGTGAAACTTAAAGCAGGTATTGATTCATTTTATTCTTTAGAACTGATTGGTAAAGCTGAAAGATATGAGAAGAAACTCCAAAAGAAGAAATATCAGTAACGAAGCCTTCCAAAGCTAATATTTGATACTGATGAAAAAAGTCTTACAAATAAATGCAATTATTAAATTGGTTTAGTAAAATTTCCTAATTTTAAACCAATAATTTTGCTTTAAGTGTATTGGATTAGAGAATGCTTACTGTATATATTATATTGCTAATTTAATAAAATATAAAATTATCCAAGAAATAACACTATATTTATTTGTATTAATATTTAAACAATACATAAATAAAAACTTGTTGTGTGTTTGCAATTAATTTGATTTGCATTTTTTTTTAAAGCTAATAAAAATTGTTTTTCTTTTATTATAGAAGCTCATCAGCAACCAAATAAATGGATTAGATATTTTACATCTGCAGATAACAGGTTATTCAAATTTTGAAATTAAAGATAATTGTCTAGTTATAAACATGGTGATATGAATTTTGCACAAACAAATATGCCTTTTTTTTTTTTTTTTTTTTCCTACGTATGACGTTATGACGACATTGCCGCGTTTTTTTTTTTTTTTTTTTTTCAGTTTTTAGAAAATTTTAAAAATTAAGATGATAAATTGATCTAGCATAAATTTATTTATAAATCTATACAGCATTTAAGTTATGTTAGAACAGTATCTTAAAATGCAGAACTTGAATATAAGACAGTACTAATTTTCCAAATCAATAAAACACATAATATATATAAATATCATGTTTGATATGTATAAGAGTAAATTTTGAGTTATGAATATTTTGAATGAATCTTCAGAAACATATTATGTTTATAATTAGAGTTACAATCTACATTTTAAATTTTAATATTTCTAGACACCCAAGAAAAAATTAAAAACTTGGTATTGTTTTTTATAGGCATGCTCTTCCTTTGTTCACATCTTTATTAAATATTGTAGCTGCTTATGATCCTGTAGGCTATGGATTACCATTCAATCATCTCCTATTTACAGATTCTAGAGAGCCACTTGTAGAAGTTGCATTGCAAGTTTTAATTGTAACATTAGATCATGATTTCAGAGAAATTGGAGATGACAACAATGAGGTAATTGATATTATTTTCTATAAATAAATTATCTACAATAAATCCCTGACTCATACAGTTTCAACTTATGTGATTTCATGGATATACAGATGTGTAAATCTTTTTATTTTTGTTGAATTTCTGTAAAATGCCAATGAAAAATTCATTAAACAATTTGCTTTTTTTGCAAAAATAATGCTTATGGTCTTAAATTTTTTTATCTATGGTTAAAGTAGACTCATAAATTTCATTTTGCATTCCATTTGTTAATGTGCTTGTTCATGTATATTGAATTTAAGCATAGTTGGACTTAACAGTTTTCGATCTACGTGGAAATTTTTTGTAAGAATTAACTGCATAAGTTGGGGACCTACTGTAATTGAAATTAAAAAATAAAATACTTTGTAAATATATATGTTGTAAATATTAAATTAACAATAAAGATGAAAACTACTGATATTTTCATTTTAGAAAGCAATGCCAGAAAATCTTTTCATCAACTATTTATCTCGTATTCATCGTGAAGAAGATTTTTCTTTTGTGTTAAAAGGATTTACACGCTTGTTAAATAATCCCCTTATTCAAACATATTTGCCAAATTCTACCAAAAAAATACAATTTCATCAAGAGTTATTAATATTTTTCTGGAAGATGTGTGATTATAATAAAGTAAGAAATCTATAAATTTGTTTAATTAAAAATTATCTCAAAAGTTTTGCAAGACAGCAAAATAATTTTCAAAACATCAACTAAAGCAATGTTTCCCAAACTTTTTCTATGATGGAACACTTCACAAATCCTGAAATATTTTATGGAACACTTTGGTTATTTTATAGTGTAGATAGATATTAATGCTGAAATTTTTACGGAACATTTTGGTTATTTTATAGTATAGGTAGATATTAATGAATAAATAAATTAGGCAAAACAAACATTTTTTATCAAATTGTAATTATGTAAAATAAACTAGCGACTCCAGTTTCAACTTGGCACAGTATTTTAATTAAATCATATGAGAGACATATTAATTTTCATAATTTTTTGCAGAACACTTATAGATCTTCCGCAGAACACAGTTTGGGAAACACTGAACTAAAGAATAAAACAGTACTATAGAAATGTTTGATATAAATCAGATACTGTGACTTTGATGTAGGATTAGTAATTTTTTGCATTGATATCCTGAATGACACTTATAGATCTTCCGCAGAACACAGTTTGGGAAACACTGAACTAAAGAATAAAACAGCACTATAGAAATGTTTGATATAAATCAGATACTGTAACTTTGATGTAGGATTAGTAATTATTTGCATTGATATCCTGAATCGAGCAATGTTTCCCAAACTTTTTCTATGATGGAACACTTCACAAATCCTGAAATATTTTACGGAACACTTTGGTTATTTTATAGTGGATAGATAGATATTAATGAATAAATAAATTAGGCAAAACAAACATTTTATCATCAAATTGTAATTATGTAAAATAAACTGGCGACTCCAGTTTCAACTTGGCACAGTATTTTAATTAAATCATATGAGACTCATATTAATTTTCATAATTTTTTGCAGAACACTTATAGATCTTCCGCAGAACACAGTTTGGGAAACACTGAACTAAAGAATAAAACAGCACTATAGAAATGTTTGATATAAATCAGATACTGTAACTTTGATGTAGGATTAGTAATTATTTGCATTGATATCCTGAATCTTCTGTCATAATGGTTAAAGATGTATCTATAAAATATGAATTAATCTTAAACTTTCAGTTTCTGCTGCTCATGAAGAAACACAAATAATCCAAAAAGCACTTTAAACAGGACACAATTTAATAAAATAGTAAATAAATACAGAAACTGATATTATTATACAATAACATTTTTGGCCTCCTATAGCCCTCTTGTAGGAAGATTATAGGAGGCCAAAAACATTACCACATGATGATGATAATTTCTGTATTTATTTATTAATAATAATTTGTTGTATTCCTGTTTAAAATTTCTGGATTATTTGTGGATTAATTCATTCCATTAAATAATAGTAAGTTTAAAATATGTTTTATTAGCTTTGACATTAGTCTCTGTATTTAAAATACATACTTTAGTTTTTACATCTTAAAGTGTAGTAATATAACATTATATTATACTTATTTAAAAATAAATAAGGCTAATATTTATTTCAGCTGTTCTGGATTGGCATTTTTATATTTTATGGAAACATCTGGCAATTTCCACATTTTAAAAATATTGCAAAACTTTTGAATATATGTAACACAAAAAAAAAATAATAATAATAAATTTTATGTGAAATAATAATATATTTTAAAATTAAATTTTTATTAATATTTAGAAATTCATGTTTTATGTTCTAAAAAGCAGTGAAGTATTAGAAGTATTAGTACCAATTTTATATCATCTTAATGATGCTAGGGCTGATCAATGTAAGTTTATGTATTTGCAGTTTGAATCTTACTATTATTAGTAATTTATATTGAGATATAAACTGTGCTTTTCATTTTAGCTCGTGTAGGCTTAGTACATATTGGAGTATTTATTCTGTTATTGTTGAGTGGAGAAAGAAACTTTGGTGTTCGATTAAATAAACCTTACACTGCAAGCGTTCCAATGGACATTCCAGTTTTTACAGGGACACATGCAGATTTATTAATAATTGTAAGTGTGAAACTGGTTAGAAAATATTCCATTTTTTATTTAAAAAGCATCCAATGTTAATTCAAATTCAAAATCATAGGTATTTCATAAAATTATAACTACTGGTCATCAACGTCTTCAGCCATTGTTTGATTGTCTGTTAACTATAATTGTTAATGGTGAGTAGAAGTAATTCTAAATGATTTTTATTATTATATATATTTTTTCATATTAAATACAAAATTTTATTTTCTAGTTTCACCTTATTTGAAAACATTATCAATGGTTGCTAGTACCAAGCTTTTGCATTTGCTCGAGGTATATATATTATATTCAATATTAATAATTTCTTGAGGGCCTGTGCAATAAAAATTTTTTCCATGGTTAAAATCATAATTTGAAATTACACATGTGAATTGATTTCATCTAATGCATTTTAATTCTTTTTTCAAATATTAAACCTTTCAATGATATAGCTATAAAATCTTACTCTAAATTAAACAGACTGTTTATGGTGTAGATGATAAGATATAAATAGTATTTTCTCTCTTAACTTGATACCAGTTTGATTTAATATCATCAAAAAGAATTCAATAACAGTATATCTTAATTTTTCAGACATGTAATGCATGATAAATTGTTACAGTAATTTGGATTGTTTTGTTAAATTTATTTAATTCATAATACTTCTGGAAGTTAGTTCAAAAATCATATTTACTTTTTTTTAAAAAAGGGCATTATAATTTCAAATTGTATATTCACTTAAGAGTAGTAAGATTATATTTTTGCATAAAACATTTGATTCTCAAAATTCTGATTATAAAATAAAATCAAACAAAAAAAGGGCATTATAATTTCAAATTGTATATTCACTTAAGAGTAGTAAGATTATATTTTCGCATAAAACATTTGATTCTCAAAATTCTGATTTGTTTTATTTTATTTTATTAAAATAATAATGATTTTTTTTTTTAAGTTAAATAATGAAACATTAAGGAATTTCATTTAATAATTTGAAAGTTTCTTCATAATTTTTATTGAAATATGTCATATATAAATTATTAAGCAATTTTAATAACTTATTATATTTGAGATTTAAAATATGTTTTAATTTTTATATATTCATATGACTAGTGTTGCAATAAGTACAGTTAATTCAGTATCATGGATATCTTGGAGGTTGAGGCTGCTATGGAAGTATTGGTTGGTGTTATTCTTTCACAATAGGGGTGATGGTATGATTAGTGAGGATTGTCAGTGACTTTCCATTTGTTAGGTATTTGCATTTTCCCTGATTTATTTTGATTTGCGGTTGAGTTTCATCTATAGTTTTCTTGGAAGAGCAAAGCCAGATTGTTGACTGGAAATGCTTTTAATAATATGAAAGAAATGAAGCATCTAGAAACTATGATGGCATATATTATATTATTCATTTTCAGATATGCTCAGACATTATATTCTACAATATATTAAAAAAAATATACTCTGTTATATATTTTACTTAATAGTTAATAAAAAATTTGTTTCACTTTATAATCTTTTTCAAAATACTTTGAATAAATAAATTACTATACTTTCTGTATTTAACATATTTAAAATTAGATCAAATTTTTATAAATTGCAATTTTCCTGAATTTTTCCTAATAAGGTATTCATTATTATTTTTATTCAGTTGCTGAAGTGAATAAACTTATGCATTTTTGATCATATTGTGAATTAACAGATAATTATTTTAATAATTAAAATCAAATTTTATTAAATAATAAGTCAATGAAAATAATTATCCATATTCCCTTCTGTTTTTTATTATTAAAAAAAATTCACATCAGCAAAGTCTTCAAACTGGAAAAATTTAATTTAATCATCTTTGACTAGTTACAAAAATGTTTTTTGTTTGTTCAGTACTCTTCAATTATGCAGCTGAAGTGTATTAAAGTTATATTGATTGTTTTTGAAAATAATTAATTATTCTAAACAAAAACTATATTGATATATTATATACTTCTTTTTTGAGATATAAATTCTTAAATTTAAACCTGAAAAATAGGTCTGTATTGTATATATGTTTAGTTTCCTCTCTCAGGTACTTTTTCTAATATTATTCATTTTTAATTTATGCTATGCTAAAATTATTTTATATGACTGTTCTTATGCTTCCTTTTAATCACACATCAAAACAGCTTTAACAAATGTATTTTTATTTAATGTATTGATAGTTAATAATGTTTATGATCTAACTCATGGGCTATCTTCAACTATCCTTTCTTTAAATAATACTAATAAATCAAGTTTTAATGAAAAACAGCTGAAAATACTGAATAAATGAACTATTTGACTCTATTGACAAACATTTTTATCTATGTTAGAATAATTATTCTAACATACATAAAATGTTAGAATAATTATTCACTGAGTATGATGATGATTACGAAATATTTGCAATATTTGTTTTCAATTTTCTATCTAAATGAATTTAATTTTCAGTGCTGATGAAAAATGTAAATCATATTGACTGATTTATATATTGAAATATGTAAATCAGTCTAAATCTTCAGTTATATTTCCATTTCATAATTTCAGAAAGGAAAATAAAAATTTATGTAGGTTTCAAAAAGAGAAAGAATTTTCATGTAATTAACTATAATTTGTTTTTAATAATTTTGAATATATATGCAATTACAATTAAAATTATTTTTCATGTTAAGTATCGTTGGCATTATATATTGAAATATGTAAATCAGTCTAAATCTTCAGTTATATTTCCATTTCATAATTTAGGAAAGGAAAATAAAAATTTATGTAGGTTTCAAAAAGAGAAAGGATTTTCATGTAATTAGCTATAATTTGTTTTTAATAGTTTTGAATATATATGCAATTACAATTAAAATTATTTTTCATGTCAAGTATCGTTGGCATTTTTTTAGCTGGAAAAAATGATTCATAAAATAATAATAATCATACAGTTTCTTCTAGTCCAGAAAAAACATAGTAATGTTATAGTAAAAATTATATATTAATATTTTATTCAGCCAACTGAAAATGGATTAAAATGCGACCAGGGGAAACTAAATTTGTAATACACTCATACATCATTTTACGGCCTAGATACATTCCTGAAAAGTTGGCTGAAAAGCCATATAACGAATCAATTATTTTGATACAAATTCATTGGATCTGTTCCAATTTTTTATAAAATAATATAGTTTTTAGTTCATAAAGCATTTTATTCTTTCTATTTCCTATAAAACTGCTTACATAAAAATAAAAGTACAAAACAAATAATAATAAACAGAAATTCAAAAAATAAACATAAATTAAAAAACAAAAGAAATCATATGCAAATATATATATACAGTAGAAGCTGCTTATTGTAATCGCGGATATTGTTATCAAACGTTTAATATTATTAAATTGTTTAAAATCGATACACCGCTATAAAATACCGTATTTAAAACTAAAAAAATATTGCAGATAATATTAAAACGTTTGGTTAAATCTATTAAAATAAACAATATTATTTGTTAATCGTTCATTTATTGTTTCGCTTTACCGAAATTTAGACAAAAAACAAGAAATACGAAGGATAAAACACTTGTTCTCCATTTAAAATAATCAGATTTGACTTAAGTACACTGTTCTCTCCATTTAAAATAATCAGATTCGACTTAAGTGGAAAAATCTGATTTGGGTACGTTTTTTAATTAATAAATATTAGATCGATATAAGTTTTTGATTAAAAGTTCATACAGACAAATATGACTGCTTTTCAAAACTTCGCGGCATCTTTAGGTGGTTTCACCGCACGTCTTGCCTTTATGAATGGTGCCCTAGGGAATTTTTTTTTTTTTTTAAGAGGAGCGGATAAGGTTAAAATCAGATCCTTCGAACACACTGCTTTCAAATTTTAATAAGATTATTGAATTTGAGCTGCTCATTATGAGAATACATCACCTCAAAAACATCTTCAGAATCAACTTCCAAATCAAGTTTCTTACTATGACATTAAGTTTTTTTTATTAGGCAGTCTTAGTTGCACTTCTTATATAATAGAATCAATTTTTAGATTGGCATTTGAAACAAAATATCTGTGAAGAAAAAACTTCCAGATGTATTTCATTGTTTTACTAACAATTTTTGTCCATGCCTGCCATAGGCTGCTTGCATCTATGTTGAGGTCTTCCCTTCTTGTTTTTATGTTGCTTTCCTGTCAGAGGTAACAAAATGGTTGTTGATTAACCAGAAGTTGTGTATATCTACAATAAGGTTGATTATGAAGTAAAGAATGGGATGCAACAAACTATTCCTAAATTGTCTTGAAAATTTCTGGAGATATCTGACCTAGAATTGATCCCAAATCTTTTAGGATAAATTCAATGTACTTCTTTGTGGTTGACTCATTCTTCGCTGTAAACCAATGGATACAGTTTGGCTTTCCAATTAGAGACTCTAGAATCAATCTGTATCCTAGATTGATGAGCTGAATTAGACAGGTATTGTTGGAAGATAACTTGTGTTTATGTGAAATTATTTGCAACTTAAATATCAATTTATTAGTGATATAAGACCAATATAATAGAAAGTAAAAATCAATTTCCTCACTTTGAAGTAAATTTAGTCTGAAAAAACAAAAGTGCAGAACAACATAACTTGAGACAAATATAAGTCAGATGATTTCTGTATTGCAAGTTTACCATTCATTAGGAGAAAAAATTTGCATTTTTGATAGTGGAGGCTGAATTTTGCATTGAAAACTACAGTACAGATAAACCAATATGAAAATCATAGGAAATTCAAATACTACAGTTTTAAATAATCTATATGACATATAGCTTTGGACAGCAAATATAATATACTATCCCTATAGATTATTTGAATCTGGCTTCAATGTGTTAATAAAGTTTATAAGCAGTTTCTCTCAAATTAAAATGACAAGATAAAATTATATAATCTTATTTTATCTATCTTATATGCTTTGTTTCTTACACCAAGTAATTATTTAGCCAGTGTTAGACACCCAAAAGTGAAGTAGATTAAATAAAAATTTCCCAGTAAATGATTCAGAGGTGATTGAACTAATATGCCATGCCTATCTATAATAGTGGATCATTGTTTATTTTTATATTTTCTTATTCTTTGCATAAACTGAAGTGAATATGTAATAAAAATGAATGACACACAAAATATTGTTTATGTTAAAATAAATGTTATTATTTATGTGTCATTGAGCAAAAAATTCAGTTTTGTTTGAAATATAAAAAATTGAAAAACAAGAAAATATAATGGTATTCCAAAAATTTTTACCAATTCAAAATAGGTTTCCTTAAATGTATTTTAAATATCCAAAAATACCTACAATATATTTAGGAGCTATCATTAAACAATTCTATATCAGTAATAAATATAAAATAAACAGATTTGTTAAAGTGCCATCAGAATGATTTTCTTAATAAAATAAATATTGTAAACAACAAATTGTAACTGTCAGAGAGAGAACTTTTACTCCATTTTGGAAGAAGCAACTTCTGACTATTTTGGCACTTGCTATAATTCTTATATACTCTTCTCTGAATTGAAAAATAGAATGGAAAATTCTGATTTTGGGATGAGATAAATGATATTTTTGAAATTTTAGATAAAAATCAAATTTCTCATATGAGCTATAAAAATATTGTAGATAAAAGTATTGATTTTGTTAAAATAAACTAAAATATCATAATTAAAAGTAATGCTAAAAACTGTGTAAATGAAGTAAGAACAACTTAATAAATATGAAATATTAATAAAAATGACAATATTTCAATGAATTCATGTAATATTTTTAATAAATATATGACGTAACTTCATCTAACAAGTTATATAAACTTACAATTCAATTTGATTGAACTCAACAATTTTTTTTAAATTATTATATACTGATTGGAATATTGAATTCTTAAAGATGGTAAAATTATCCAGAATTGAACCCAGATCTCCAAGATGGTAAGTGATTGCTTTACTGAGCAGCCATCAGCCAAATAAATTTTTAATAAAACTAAAGTATTTCTAGCCAATATGCTATGAATATTGTAAGGGCAATTATAAGATTGGATTATCATAAGTAGGATCGTATCAATATGTTATATCAATACTTACACAAATTTTTTTGTAACTTTATGTTTATGTAAGTTACAAAGTTGCATAAACATAAAGTTACAATTCTTGGCTTTTTATAAATAATTTGAATGTTTTGGCCAAATTTCTTCATTCATAGCTTATTTTGTTCAGAGGAGTTATACTATCTAAAAAATATCAATAATTTGATTGGATGGCTAAGATATATAAAAAAACTAGCTGAAACCCGCAAATTTTTGCGGTTATAAAAATTTTAGATATTTTAATAAAAGTCTGCTATAATTAAACCTCTATATAAGGGGATCTTGTGTTTTTGAGTTTTTCAAAACACTTTGACACAAATTAAAACTTTTCATCCTTAAAAAGTCAACATATAATTGGCCGTGAGTAAAAACTGGATGGGGAATATAATCCTGGATTTATTAAATAACTGTCCATTTTTCTTTTTCCTGTAAGGTAATTCCATGGTATAAACATTCGTGAAGTGTTGCATTTTTACATCGCACCCATTCCAACCAATTCTCAGCCTGCTGCCCAGAATGCACAGTTATGAATTTAATGAAAGCGCACAATTCTTCTCCCACATGCAAAAAAATAAAAATTCTGATATTAAAAAAATTATTTTAAAACTGGAAAAAATTAGAATTTTCCTAATTTGCTAGGTCCTTCCTGATGCACTCAAAATTTTTTTTTTCACGTGACACCAACCGATTGTCGACAGCTTACATAGCATGTTGCGGCCCGCTTAATGTAGCAAACAAACATATGTGGCCCGGAGGAAAAAAAAGGTTGAGAACCGCTACTGTACACTCTCCAACAAAGGGTCTCATGAACAGAGTTGCCAGATCTGAATTGCTGAAGAACTATGAGACAGCAAGAAATTTAAAAAAAGATTATATGACAAATTATAAATCAAAATCATGTGCAAAAAGTTGCTAGATTAAATAAGAAATATAATTGTAAAATTTTTACAAAATTCTAAAAATTAAAAAAAAATCAAACTTTGTTGCTCTGGTAACAATGGCAATGCAGTTTCTTCAGATGTAATGACAGCATGTAAATTTCTAATAGGACACCACCATGTGGTCTCTAAGCCTAATCAAAGTCTAACCTAAGCATATTACAGCTAAATAAGATAATGTAAGTTATAATCAATAGAAAATTATAGAAAAATTAAAAATATTTAAAAACTTTTTAATATGAAATCTGAAGTTCAATAGATATATCGTAATATTCTTGTTTAGTTTTCTTTAATAAATTTTCTTTGAATTCGTTTTTTTTTTAATATTTTATTTTTTAATCAGCATGGAATTTCAATCTAAATTAAAATATCTAATTTTGATTTTTTTGCATTATTTTTCTCTCTTCTGATTCATGTAAACTGTTTCAAAATCATAGATATTTTAGAAATATATTATGATAAATTTAAATGCGATAAATAAGTTGGATGGTGGATCTTGTGTTTTTGAGTTTTTCAAAACACTTTGACACAAATTAAAACTTTTCATCCTTAAAAAGTCCGAACCATCTATACTCGTTCAGTAATGTTGTAAATAATATTCAGCATTTTTAAAAATGTTTGAATTGTGGCACGTCTGCGTTTCTATGCTGTCGCTAAAGCAACAACAGAATTTCTGTTTCTTGCACATCTTTTGATGTAAATTTTCAGTGATTTATTTTCAAATGTGTAATTACACCAGAATTAAAATCCAATAATCTTGTGTGTTAAATCGTTTTTTGTTTCTTGGATGCAATAATAAATAAATATCGTTAGAATTAAAAATATAAAATAAATTTTCGTAGCGAATGATTCCTGACGTAACAGATGCGTCAGAAATTGGCTCCATGCCAAAAATCAGTGTGTTCGGTTTCAAGAAAAACACCCGATGGCTCGATGCCAAAAATCAGAGTGTTCGGTTTCAAGAAAAACACCCGAAATTTTCGTAGCGAGCGATTCCTGACATGATAAATGCATCATAATTGGTGATGCCAAAAATCAGAGTGTTCGGTTTCAAGAAAAACACCTGGTATATATATATATAACTTTTGATTAGATGTCAAAAGTTATAAATAATATAATGAGTTCATTCAATAAAAACTGATTTTATATTTTTTATACCAAAATGATCCTATTATTTGCATGGATAATTTGCAAATAAATTTTAACAATCCAATATATCATACTGAGTTGAACATTTCATGCAATTGCCGATCATATATATCATACAGAAACAGTTAAAATTGGACAAGGCTACCAGTCAATAAATATTATATTAAAGTCATATCAAGGAATAATTCTCAAGAGATTTTGAGACAATTATTAGAATGTTCATGGTAATTAATTTATTTTAAGCAAATTTGAATAAAAGAGTAGATTATAATAATCTTAATTTTATATATCTATTATGAATATTGAGAAAAATAAAAAATACAACATAATAAAAATATATTATTTACCTGAATGTATGCAATGTCATCAGAACACAAATCTAAATTTGTTCTCCGAACAGTCACATGACGACCTGATGGTAAATGCCTAGCTAATGATATGGTAGCTGCTTCTTTTAAACCTTTTCCTAAATGCAAATTATAATATAAAATTTAGTATTTAGCAAACTTAGAAAGCTTTTATTTCATGCAATTATATATAAAATACTCATTACCAATAATTGCTATCAACTGATAATGAGAAGGATCAGCTCCATATCTGATCATTGCAGAATCTTTTGGTAGCAGAGGAATAGCCTCAGACAAATAAGATACTTCAGACTAAAATATTTATTGGAGATAGAAAGAATCTATAATAAGAATTTCTTTAAAAGATATTTTAACTACAAATTTTAAAAGAAATACTACAAAATTATTACTCACCAATGGTTGGTATGAAGATTCGTCATTAGCAATAGGTTCTTCTACAGAATCGGTCTCCTGATCAATTCTTGAGCAGCTACAATCGGGCTAATAAAGTTTCCATAAGTTACATGTAGCAAGTTTAAAAATGTATTCAAAACTTTTACTCACCAAACATGACATTGAACTTTTTCACTACAAATTAACTGCTACTTGAAGATTCTGACGAAAAGAAATCTTATAATACATAAATTCCTAAAATATTAAATATTTTATATATTAATTCTACTATCTATATTTTGCCTTTAATAATTATTACAGATATATTAGCCAAATTGTAAAGACAAAAAAACATTTAATTCTGAAAGTTATCGATTTCTTACACAATCATCATCAGGCATGCAGATGATTATTGTATAGGAAATTTCAGAATAAATTATATAATAGCTATAATAAAGCCTTTTTTATCCTACCTAAGTGCTATAAAAAGAATGTATCATTTAAAGGTAGCATATTTCAGACATTAATAAATTATGTTTTGTCTTATTTATGACTTGGCTGTTATTTCTGTGATCTCAAATTAATTTTTTATATTTTACTGGCATTTTAATATGATCTTTATAATTTCAACTTTCTTGTACGAAAATGATAAAATTATTTATACAGCTAATAAGAATAGCAATCCTTTTATCATTAATAACACACTATTGCCACATACTATTAACTGTTAGCTTTGATCATTACAGTATTTTTTAAGGCATTCCTATCATAACGTTATTGTTGATTTGGGGAAAAAAAAATTTATTTAAAAAGTTAATCAAGAAAGATTAATGTTTAAGAAATACAACATTTAAGTCAGTTCAATCACTTATAGTAAGATTCTTACACAAATTTTTTATTATACAAATCAAAAAACTTTTACATAAATACTCGAATTACGTTTTTTTATGAAAAGAAGGTAGAGAAAGTCCATATAGAATTTAACAGAAATATGATATTACATTCATTTTCATTTTGACTAGATAATAATGTCATACATATCTAGAACCTCCATTTAAAATCCTACTATAAACAACAGAATCTTGACAGTTAAGGATTAATGGGCTTGAAATCACTTCACACCATTAAAAAGCTCAAACAAATAAAACTTGAAATATTTTACAGGTAGTTCCCAACTTTGAAAGTTAATTTGTTTCTAGAATGCATGTACATCTAAAGCAAAAATTCAAAGCAGGAATTTAATTCCCATAAACATAATGGTAAAAACCTGAGTAAATTCTCATCATCAAAATTTTACTATAGTTATTTCTACCATAGTCTTGGAATAAAAGTCTAAATAAAAGAAAACAATAAGCCAATTCAGTAAGATAAATAATTTAAACGAAAATGTTTTTTGGCTATCCACATAGTCTGCTTTAGTTAAACTTTAATTGAGGCAGGCTACATAAATAGCTGAAAACAATTTTGATTAAACAGTTATCTTACTGAATTATCTTATTGTTTACTTTTATTAAGTGTCTATAGTAAGAAGCTTTACATAAAGAAATAAAAGGTCAATAAGACAATAGTTTATTGTCTGCCAGGGTTGCAGAGTCGGATGGTAAATGATCCGACTCTCGACTCCAGGCAGTTTAACAATCCGACTCGACTCCGACTCCCTAAAATTTGTAAGGTCCGACTCCAACTCCGAGCAGTTTAAAAATCCGACTCAGACTCCACCCAAAAACCTTCACTTCTCAACCCAGAATTGCAGAGTTGGATGGCAAATGATCCGATTCTGACTCCTAAAATTTGTAATGTCCAGACTCTGGGCAGTTTAAAATTCCGATTCCACCCAAAAACCTCTGACTCTTCGAATCCCAACTCCACAACCCTGTTGTCTGCAATTTTTGTCCATGGCCTGTATTATTTATAGTCTTCTTCTGGTCTATTTCTTGTCCAACTAGGCCTTCAAACAACAATAACAGCTTAAAATCTTTTATTTTCCAATGAATAAATGCATTTTGAATCGAAAGTCTAAATTGCCTTCATTCCTCATCAGTATATTTGATTTTACAATTCTTAAAATTAAGAATTTAAACAATACTAGATATTTCTTTTTCCAGCTGTCATTACATCATTTTCTTTTGTTTCACAATTAAAGCCTCACATTCTTATCCTTTTTAATTCATAATTCCGATTACATTGTGTTAATTTTTCTTCTTTAATATTACACTATATAATTTTTTAATTTTATAAAACATCTAATTCTCCCCATAAGGATCCTTAACAAGAGAGAAGAATTATATGTTGTTGTATAAAATTAAAAAATTATATAGTGTAATATTAAAGAAGATAAATTAACACAATGTAATCGAAATTATGAATTAAAAAAGATAAGAACATAAGATTTTAATTGTGAAATAAAAAAATGATATAATGACAGTTGGAAAAAGAAATATTAAATATTATATAAATCAATACAGAAAAGAATTTTAACAATTGTAAAATCAAATATACTTAAGAGAAATGAAGGCAATTTAGATCTTCATGATTGCAAAATGCATTTACTCATTGGAAAATAAAAGATTTTAAGATGCTGTTTCTGTTGTTTGAAGGCAGAGTTGGTCAAGAAATAGAACAGAAAAATCAACAATAGTTTATGCTTAAACAATGATTTATTTAACTAAAGAAATGAAAATACAGCCTTAGTCTTAAACTTTCAAGTTTTGCTGCTGATGAAGAAACAAATAATCCAAAAAGCATTTTAAGCAGGAGTACAATAATTTATGATTAGTAAATAAATACAGATACTAATAGTATCTATATTACAAGTTTTATTATAGATATCTGTACAAAAATTATTAGTATTTGTAGTTTTTTTTTTTCAAAATATGAATCAAATTTAAATGTAGCACAAGTGATAAATTAAAACATTCTTGAATTTTTTATAAATAACTTTATTCTGTTTTTATAGATATTTTCTTATATTTTATGTATAGCTGATGATGGTACAGAGTACTGAAATATTCCTATTTAATAAAGTTGTTTTTAAATATTTACTGCAGAAAGTGCTGTTTTATGGACTTCAATTATTCAGAAATATATTTTATTATGAATAGAATACTATGTATATAGTATTTACTGTATTTAAAACAATAAAAAACCTTTTTAATTCTCTTATAACAAAATCTAAAGCTTGTTTGATATTGAAATTACAACCATTTTTATTTATCATAACAACTATTTATAAAACAAAAAATATATAATGATTATATACTACTTCTGTCCATAAAGTTCGGCGAATGACATCATATTGCTCATGGTTGTAAAAGAGCACCACAGCTGTATCCAATGCCGGACAGCTCAAGACGTGTAAACAACTTTCAGAGCGGCAGCACTCCAAGTGTGCTTCTCATGAATAAACAGCACATTGTAAAGTGAAGGCTTAGTGCGTCTGGTTGAAACTCTATGAAGGTCTCATCCATAAATGGATGAAACCTTTATGGAGGAATTCTTTATGGATGTTGCTGCAACGGATCAAGCAGATACGCCCCAGTACGCCAAACAAGGCGACTGGACCTTGCTCCACGATAATGCCCTGCCACACACTGCCTTTCTGGTGCAGCAGTTCTTGGCCAAAAAGGGAGTTGTGTCACTCAATAACCCACCCTATTCCCCAGACTTCTTCTTGTTCCCCAAATTGAAATCAGCCCTGAAGGGCCAGAGGTTTTTGGACATTTTGGACATCAAACTTAATTTTACGACCCAACTGAAGGCTATCCCTAAAAACGACTATGCCAGGAGTTTCCAGGACTTGTACAGCTGTTCCCAGAAGTGCATTATCATCGACGGGGATTACTTTGAAGGACAGTAACTGCTGTTTCAGGTAAGTCAAAAATCCATTCACAATATAGACACATTCACTGAACTTTATGGACAAAGGAAGTATTTCATTTTAAAATTTCAAAAAACAGTGATTACAACTGTCTTTATAATAATGAGTTTGTACATGCAGATTTCTATTCTAACAAACAAAGGTAAATGAAAGACAGTGCATGACTATACATTTCAATAAATTCATTTCAGATAACAAAGAAAATGATTTTGGCTACAACATATTATCAAAGACTAAACACTATATTAACATATATTCATATTCAATAAATAAAGATATCAACAAAAACAATCTCTATAATAGCAGAACCAATTTAATCACTCTCTATCTGCAAAGGAAATGCTTTTTGCTTACAAAAGCAGCCATCATCAAAGAACAAAGCTGATGATGACTGCTTATAAGCCAAAGATGTTTCCTTTGTAAAGACAATTATTAAGATGGTTTTACTGTTTATAGAGATTGCCAAAGAATAAATTATCAACAGAAAAATAGATAGTTTGTCTATATAAAAATAATACATTTCTTTTTTTGCATCTTTCTGCTTTTTAATTTAGTAAAATGAATTTGTTAAGCAAACAGCTTAAAAAGTAAATAATTTCTGCATAATTACAGATAGTCCTTGATTTACAACAGGGTTCTGTTCCAACATCTTTATCGTAAGTGATCTGACATAAGTCAAAGACTTTTTAATTCTTGATTAGTTTGATTTCTATTTTAATATTTTCATAAATTAGGTTTCTATTTAACTTGAAATAATTAAAAATGTATAAATTTATATAAATACAAAATTAAGAAAAAAAAAGTTAAAGTTTTTCATCACTTGTATTATTTTTCTTATTGGACATGATAGGTTTAAAGAAAATACAAAAACTGCAATGAGAGAAATTAAAATTTCGACTGCTGATTAGCAACTAACGTGCCAAAGGATGTAATAAGTTAGAAGTGGATGAATCATACTAGTGACTATTGTGTATTGTTGAAAGACTGCTTGCCGGCTAATGGCAATGCCATGATGCATATACGAAAACAACATGATATATGTATGTATACGCAGGTGGAAAAGTTGAATTAGAGAATTATTAATAAAATTTTTGTCCATCATAAGTGCAAATCGTCATAAGTCGAGGACTATCTGCATGCTATTTTTCTGATTGACTCAATTTAGTGAAAAGGAATCCTCAATATATAGATAGTTCCTGACTTTACAAATTAATCTGGACCTGGAAATTACTTATAAAGTAAGAACTTGTAAACCAAGAATCATGTTCCTATAGACATAATGTTAAAATCAAGAGTTCTATTTTCGCCAATGAAATTTGACGACAATTAAATAAAGGTCAACAAAAATCAATATTATATGATTAAATAATGATTTATTTATCTAAAGAAATGAAAATATAGCCTTTATAATCAAAATTACAATAATAAATTATTTATATCATATATTAGATTGATGCATAATTCCGTAGCATTCCGATCTGGCCTGGCAACACTGCATTGCTGTTCATTTGTTTACCATTTTTGCATTGTCACTGTCTACTTTGGAGTGTTGTCTTGTGGAATATGAGCTGTCAGCGAGATTGTTACAAACGATTGTTATTTCTTCGCTGTTGAAGATGGAGTGTCAGGTCGAGAAAAACGAACATTTCCAACATATTCTAATGTATGAGTTTAACCAAGGTTCAAGTGCAGTAAATGCAGCTAGGAACATTTGTGACCATCCGATACTGCTCTCCAAACTTGGATTGATGTTCCTAAACTCAAAACTAACAGATTTCTACAAAGGGATCCCAGATAACTACCCCAATGTTAGCAGGGAAGTTATTGACAATGACGGAGATTACATTGTTGAATAGTTGCTTGCTTGATTTGGTCAAATTTTTAACTGAATTTCATAAATAAAACACTAAACAAACAACTTAACAAACCTATATTTAAAATGCTACGGAATTATGCATCAACCTAATAACTGTTAAAAAAATGTTTCATTATTACTAAGAGAAAAATAGATGAGTTTTTATATAGATGTACTAATACTACCTTAGGTAGAAATTCACATAATGGAAATTATTCATAATATGCTGATAAAATCAAAGGGTATTCTATTTCCATTTATGGCTGCCATTTTGATTTTTCTGATTTCGTTCAATTGTAATGTATTGTATAGCTACATATGTGGATTGAAATGCCTTTTTATGGATGTTTAGCATTTATTTATTGTAATTATTATTCATATTTTCAATTTTTTATTTTTCATATTTTAAAAAGGTTGCAAACCCAGGAACTCAAATCAAGAATTTCCTGTACATATCATGAAATATTTTAAATAAATTTTCTTTATCATCAAATTTAGTAGGATAAAAAAATTGAATATAACAAATATTTTCATGTGTATTAACAAAATCATATACTTTATATTTATGATTTGATAAAACAATGACTGAACTATTATATAGACAAACAAACAAATACATAAATATGTTTATAGAAAATTCTATTCAAGACAGAAATTCTATTTTGATTTAATCTTTATAGATAGTTTTTGAACAATTAAAAAAAGTTTTCAATCGGAATCAGTTGCTTTACATTAACTTACAAAAATGAAATATCAAACAATTGTTATAATGAGATTTGAGCCATATAACCATGCTATGTCAGTTTGAAGACTGATATATGGCCTTAATGTAATGTGCACCAATTAAGAATTTATGGATTTTGGAAAAACTAGGAGAACAGTGAACAATTGTTATAATGAGATTTGAGCCATATAACCATGCTATGTCAGTTTGAAGACTGAATATGGCCTTAATGTAATGTGCACCAATTAAGAAGAATTTATGGATTTTGGAAAAACTAGGAGAACAGAGTGTCACCTACAAAAACCTCAATTTTCCAGCAGTTGAGAAACAATATGCCACCAATTCAACTCAGCATGAAATCAGGTATCTACCAAATCTCAGTTAGAAATAACAACCTCAAAAGAGTAATAGTATACACAGAATACACAAAACACAACTTTTGCACCTGGATCAAAGAACACCAACAGGATGTCAAAAAGAGTAAAACTAATACAGTCTTGGGACAAAAGCATTGGAACAAAGTCTGTTGATACTGGCCAGGAACCAAAATAATGCAAAACAATAGGAAAGGGGATATGGTACAAATAGCAGAGTCCCTTTAACATTGCAGAACATGCCAAAACTAAACACATTATTAATCAGAATGATCTGTAGTTGTCTCTAATGCTTGGATTTGATCCTTAAATTAAATTATAGATAAATCATTTTCATGTGTTTTACATACAATATGAATTGTTTTACAAGACGCTCTAAACATGACCCATTTCAGATTTGGGTGTAAGCTTACATGACATTTTTGTAGGCATACTTACTTTTTTGGATATATATTTTGCAAATTCATTGCTTTTTGCCATTTTTTTTTTACTATGAATATATATGGTTCTTTGTTTATATTAGCAACTTGCCTATGAAACATCAAGCCCACTTATTTCAGTGCATTGTTTTTCTTTTTCCAGTTATTGTTTTTTATTTGTGTTAATCTTGGACAATTGCATTTGCTCTCTAGTATTATCCTCAAGAAATTTTTTTAACTTTATTTTACTACTTTTTAATAATAATCAGACATTAATTTGCATCATTTTTCCATATTTGATATAGTTTTTTTGCCATCTTTTCTCTTGCATATTTTTATTTTATATTTTTCCTCCATGTTTTTTCCAATTTAAGTAACTGACATGATCTTCATTAAAACCAAGTAATGAGTATTTTATTTTTTCACAAAGTATTAAACATTCACCAGCACTACTTTCTGATCCATCAGAGTTGATGTAAATAATAAATTATGAATTTTCACATTTCTCTAACAGTTTTTGTAATTTAAATGCAATTATAAACAAGCAATCTGTAGAACTGTCTCAGATTTCATTGTAACAGTTGCTTGATACTTCATTTGGCTGATGTAGACTAACTGATTCTGGTCAAAAACATTTCTTTAATTTTAATAGTGTTTTTCTGCCTAAAGCTAGACTGTTTTGACTTTTGCTTTACAAAGAGGCAGAGTATCTACATTCAATAAACAATTTACTTTTTTTGCAAAAGTATCATTTATGGCCTTAAATTGTCATATTTATGCTTTAAGTATGATCATAAATTTTATTTGGCTATTTTGTTTGCTAATGCACCAATTTATGTATATCAAATTTAAGCATTATTGGAGTATAGTTTTTGATCTATGCAGAAATTTTTTTGGCAAATTAACTGTAAGTCAGAAACTTACTGTACCCTATTAAACTTCTAAGCAAACTAGATTCTAGCAATTAATTTAAATAAAACAAGCTAAAATTTTTATTTTTTATTATAGTTACATATAGTTTTAATAGTTATTTATTATTAGTTGGATATGTATAAAAAAACTTCAGCTTTCTATATGGAGGACTCAGGATAGAATCTATATCCTATGATTTGGAAAATTTTCTTGATGGATTTAACCCAGTTGTCAATCCCTCTACTATAAAGTCCTGCTGACTCTACTATAGATGTGAGCAGTT
Source organism: Olivierus martensii (assembly GCA_000484575.1). NCBI lineage: Eukaryota > Metazoa > Arthropoda > Arachnida > Scorpiones > Buthidae > Olivierus > Olivierus martensii. The sequence goes on along the minus strand of AYEL01081659.1, from coordinate 56,042 downwards.
TTATTTTAATCAATAAATAATCAAAATGAACACTTCCCAATTGATTACTAAATAACAGAAAAAACATCTATGGACTTGGAAGCACAGACATGCATTGCAACAGACTTACACCTCTAAATGGGTTAGCTGGACAATAAAAAACAGGGATGAATAGTCAAGGCCTGGATTCCTAAAAATTTTCTAAAAAGTGGACACAATTCAGTTCAGGTCTTCTGGAGAGCTGATTTCTAACACACATCTGAAAAGAAGGAAGATGAGGTTATTTTACATAGCAAATCTGAATGACTATTTAGGCAGTTCATAATTGAGTGTGCATTAAACTCCGTAATTTAGAAATAAATCAATGACAAGGAAATGGCATTAAAAAGTAATTGCTTATTTTTATTAAAGCATATGCATGTGAATGTAACTTCTACATTCCATTTTTGTTTTTATCTAGTATTTTCTTTATTTTTATTTAGTTGTTGGCAGGAATAAGATGTACATTTTTCTCATCTTAAAGAATAAACAGCATTAATTCTCCAGAATTCATGTACCAAGTTAGGATGGACACAAATTATGACAATTTTTGAATGCATCTCAATCATAAATCAGAGATCTGCATTCAAGTAATTACATTTTCATAAATAATGAAATATATACAGTGAAACCCCGCTTGTGCGTTCCCGTATCGTACGACTTTCCCGCTTTAAACATCTATTTTCGGAAGTCTGAGCATTTTCCTATACTTGCAATGTAAAACTTTGCCTCCTTTAAACGTCTATTTTCGGAAGTCTGAGCATTTTCCTATACTTGCAATGTAAAACTTTGCCTCTTCCTACGTTTTAATTATATAACTTTTTTATTATGACGTCATCAGAGTTTCCGTTTCGTGCGTTTTCCCGGCTCGTTCGACTTTTTGGGCCGGTCCCCGAAAAGTTTCAAAATCGGGGTTTCACTGTATAAAATATTTCATTATTTATGAAAGAATTTAATTTCTTAAATTTAATTAATTTCATATTTAATTAATAATACATTGTCTATATCAATTGTTTTTATATAAATAATATAATATATATGTAAATTATATATTTTATCATCAGTCCTTAATCAGATCTATTCAATATTAATTAGCTGAAGATTGCTAATAGAACTTTTTCCTTATAAGTTAGTTTCAAGATTGAGCTTTATATGCCTTCCAGTTTTTAATATCTTCAGCCAATAAGAAGTGAGTACTTAACAAATAATCATATCAACAATGGAAGGGCTACAATAAGTTTTATTTCTTTCCATAGGATTGGATTGCTTTTAGGTTATGATAGTGACCAATTTGAGCATAGGATGTAAATAATCAATTCATAATTAAGGAAGAGAGATTATTTATCATGTTCATCAATATTTTAAAAACAAGAAAGTTAAACTAAGAGCCTTTATTGTAAGTCAAAAAGATTAAACACATACTATTGAAGTCATTTATGTAAGACAAAAATTATGTATATTATTAGAAAGGAAACTTTTCTTACCAACTATATCAAATGGATGCAGTTGGTAAGAAGAGACCAAGAATTTCAATTACAGTGATACCTCGGTTCACTAACTATTTTACTAATCTCAAAAACTGCTTAAACTCTAATATAAATACGGTGATACCTCGGTTCACGAACACAATCCGTTCCTTGACTTATACAGTGATACCTTGGTTCACGAACACAATCTGTTCCTTGACCCTGCCGTCATCCGAAAGTTCAATCCGAATCAATTTTTCCTATTGCAATTAATGTAAATCTAAATAATACGTTTTGAATAATTTTTCCCAATTGCAATTAATGTAAATCCCCTAATACGTTTTTGTTCAATTTTTCCCATTGCAATTAATGTAAATCCAAATAATACGTTTTTTCCCAATTTTTCCCATTGCAATTAATGTAAATCCAAATAATACGTTTTTTTGTCCTAGAAATTTTTCCCATTGCAATTAATGTAAATCCAAATAATACGTTTTTTTTATCCTACAAAAAAATTTTTCCCATTGCAATTAATGTAAATCCAAATAATACATTTTTTTCGTAGAAAAAATTTTAACATGTTATTGCTTTATGTGTGGAAATAATACAGAAAGGAAATAAATATAACAGTAATATTAGAAGAAAGCATGTTTAACACCACCTTCACTAACACTTTTAACTTTTTTGGGAGCCATAATAAGGGATAAATTTAATTAAGTAAAGAAAAAAACTAAAATATCAACACTTGTTGGAACTTTACTGTACCCATATGAGCTGGGCGAACTGGATTGCTGCTGGGGGTGAGGCTGTGCTCAGGGTTTTGTGTGCTGCGAGTCACGTGCGCTCCATGCATTCCATGCGTGTGTGTTCATGAACCAAAATATCGTTCATAAAGCGAAGCAAAATTTGTTCACAAATGGTGTTCGTAGACTGATTTGTTCATGAATCGAGACATTTGTGATCTGAGGTATCACTGTAATATTGATATAGTAGAGTTCTGATTATCTGGAATTGGATTATCAGAGTTGCAGATTAATCAAGATTGAGCCAGAATCCAGAACTAATTTATAATTATTTAATTATTGACATTTTATCTTATATATCTGAAAAATTTTTAAACACCTCAGAAATGTTTCTTTATTATAGATAATTGGTAATCAAAATTAGAATCAAATTATACTATAAAACAACCTAACTAGAAATATGTACAAACCAAATATCCTAAGTCAAATTAACCCCTATTGTAATAATTTAGAACTAAACTGTAATTATAATAATTATTTTAAATCAAGGCTATAGTGCCACCATCTATTGAGTTATAATTCATTTTTTAAATTTGAACTAAGATTATGCCATCTAATAATTATACCATAATATTAAATTAATTTTCTGAAATAATATGGTGCTACCATCTGTTGAATTAATTAATTCAACAGATGGTGGCACTGTTTTGATTTTAAATTATTATTAAAACTAGTAAACCCATTGCAGTACGCCAGCAATAAAAGAAAATGTCGTGATCAGTGAATGATTTTTATAATTTAACGATTTCAAAATTTAATCTAATTATTAAGCAAAAATTCTTTATTATTGATGAAATTTGTCTTACCAATTACGAATATATTTATTTATAAAAAATAATTACAGAATTTTCAGGATAACTGGAAAGAGTAAATTACAAATTATCTGAAGCACTTGCTGGTAATGCTGCAATATATAATTGACCATGAAAAAATATATTTTTTTAAATATACTTCAATTGAATTCAAAAAGTCATCTTGAATCTTAATTATTGTGATTCCGTATGATGATTTCACTGGGAATTTCTTTGCCATTCAAATGCAAAATCACGATCACACAATTAAGAGTCATTCTGGAATTAAAGCATGTTCGCCAACTTGACACACATTGATTCATCTCCTTCCAATCATTTTCTCAATGATTAATTTAGTGCTGCTGGATAATCAGTCTTCTGTTACCCTATTTCTTAGCAACATTACAATTATTCTGCATTTTATAGCCAATTAATTAGGAGTAACTCCAGAGATTTCTATTGAATTTAATTAAAATATTCCACTGGGATTAAAGTTTTTGCCAGGGGCATTAAAAGATGTTGCTGGCCCTGGGAGCAAAATTTACATGGAAAATAATTTTAAAGTTATAAAGTTGGGGCAATTTATTATCCTACTTCGGACTCTAAACTTCAGCAACTTCCTTCTATGATTAATTAGCATGCAAAAAAAAAAAAAACAAATTTTGGGATGATGTCGGGCCCCTTTGAATCCCTGGCCTGGAGAATTTTACCACATCACCCCCCTTCTCTCATCGGCCCTGCTTTCGCATGCTCATTTGAAAGTGTATTATACTTTAATTTTAAATTATTATGCTATGGGATAATTTGACTTGGGATATTTGGTTTATAAAATCAAATAAAAATTATAGTCTGTAAATTGAGTTTATCCCTAGAAAATCATCATCATTTCATAGTCTTAAATCAATAATGAAGATAGAAATATCATTCAGTTGTTCCTATTTTAATGATGTTTATTAATAATTGACAGAAAGTCTGAACAAACTAGAATGGCCAGTCAGTCAGAATTTATAACAGAATTAGTAGATGTTAATTACCTATTGAAACAAAGATAATTTGTAGAATTCAGTGCCAACATGAAAATGTTTAGAAAAAAATTTTAATTTAATCTATCCAAAAATATAACAAAATTTTTCTACAATCATAGAAAAGAATTGAAAGTTCTTAATCTTTATTTAATTCTTATAATATAGCTTCTACCATCATATGATATTTTTATGCATTTAGGTAGTCATCCATCACCCTATTCTGGCCAGATTATATTTTTTAAATGTTTATAACATAATAAAAATAATTATCTTTAAAAATCTGAAAATGAACTAATTTACTTTTACTCAAATGTTTATTTCATTTAATATTGATTTTAAATATTATTTTAATTTTATTGAATTATTTTTATTGATTTTATTATTATGTAAATTATAAATATATTGTAATATAAACTGAAATTTTATTAAATATTGTAAATACAAATTTGAAAATTTAAATTTATTTATTTAAAGTAATAATCAAGCTGCTCTAGATCATCTATCTGATTCCTCATGACGTGGAATGTAAAGGAAGATCATGACTAATTATGAGAGATGCACAAAATGATGTTTTAATGTAAGTATTCTTTCATATATTCGTTCTTTAACTCACACTTACATATTTAAATATGTTAAGAGTCTAAGTTTTCTTCATGCTTTGTAAAGCTAGTTAAACTCATTTTACATTACTTCATCATTATAAGGTAATCTTGATTATTTTGTTGATTCTAAGCAGAATGTATTATATTTTTATAAGACAGACATTATAACTTATCAGAAAGTTAACTGAGCCATTTAATTTATTAAGTATATATAACAAAGTGCTATTATATGAATTCAATATAACTGGCTGAAACTTTAATTACATTACAGATAAGCATATATAAATTTTTCATGTTAATTTATTAATTTGCCTTACAAAACCTTATTCCAATAAAGATGTGAAAAATACTATACGGCAGGACTGCAGAGTTTGAATCGGAAATGTGGCTAGTTAAAGCAGATGCCAGTCAAAGTGGACTGGATAAGAGGGAGTTTATTGTAATACTAATACATTCTCTTGTAGACTGTATTTTAAATATCACATCCAGTATTCTAGCAGAATCATAGATTTTTTAGTTCAGAAACACTGGAATTATTTGTTGCAATATAGGATGTTTCAGATAATTCTTTTGATAGGACCAAAACATCCATCAGCACATTATAAAAATTAATTACTATTCATCATATTTTTGACAGCTTAATCCCATTTATAAGCATTCAAATTCATATTGTTTAGAAGTTACTTTTGTTCCGATCTAAAATAAGTTTTGTATAATGTGCCTAATGCATTTATACACATTTTATAAATAATTTAATACAGGATATATTAAATACATCATAACTGAGAAAATTATTTCTGAATATAAAATTTTTCCAGGCAACTCCTTAACTTTAAAAATTTTATTTCTTTCATGCAATATGAATATAAATCTTAACTAATTTCAAACATAAAAATACTTTCTATCAAATAAAATATTATTTTTCTATTAAAACTGAATATGAAATTTTTATATTATACAATAAATATATGATTCAAGATTTTATTTCATAGGAACAGATTACATAGGCTTATATCCATATCTTTTATTTAAAATTTTATTAACTTAATTCAATAAAATTTTGAAGTTTTGTGATGTAAACTTAAAATATAAATTTAATTTTTCAAGTTATTTTGTATTTTTAATCATTTCTATTCGCATAACAACAATGTTAAAGTGATTATTTTTATATGATTTAGATTACCACTGATATATCAATTTAAAAGGTAAAATTTTACTTTACCCAAAGCGATTGAGCGCATCGCGCCGCTGACTCCAACCTGCATTTGTATAGTATAAGTGCATCGCCTAGGCGACGCCATGCTGCCTGATGCACCGCGATGCAGAAATTCTCGACAATAATCCAGCTAAAGTGATTCAATGCAGTACGCCTACATAAGATTCTTGGATTATTGTCGAGAATTTCTTGGTGCATCAGACAGCGCGGCGTAGCCTATCTGATGCACTTATATAATGCAGATTGGATTCGGCAGCACGATGCACTCGATCGCAACAGGTAAAGTAAAATTTTACTCAGAAGCAAGATTGAGGTCAGTGTATGACATTATCGTTAGGATGATGTAGCTTCAGAAAATATCAAGTTAACGAATAGTAATAAATTTTTATAATTTATATAAAGATATTTTCTTTTTATTGCTGTTATTGAATAACTTTTCTAAAAAAGTTCATATTATCACAGTAAAAATTCCTTTAGAATACGTCTACGTCACACGGCTTCCAAGCATGCCATTAGGATGACATGTGCAACATGATTTCTAGATGATAATTATTTAAGAGTGTGATTTAGAAGCTTTGATTTTGCTTATGATGAACTTTCTTTGATAGACTAAAGTTATTTTTCAATACAGATTTTAAATAATTATTACTTTTTCGTTATTTTAAACATTATTTTTAGTTACTTTTTAATCTACTTTAAAATTATATCATTGATGAATAAATATAATAAGTATTGTTTTTGCTATTATTTTAATTTGATGCTAGACAGAGTTATATATTTGTTTATTATATTGGCAATCTCAAAGTTTTGATTTTGCTTATGATGAACTTTTTAGATAACTAAAGTTATTTTTCAGTGCAGATTTTAAATAATTATTACTTTTCTGTAATTTCGAACATTATTTAGTTACTTTTTAAACTATTTTAATTAAATCATCGATGACTTAAATATAATATTTATCGATTACTAGCGAATGAATTAAAACATTCTTAATTAATAATATGAAAAATAAATATATTTTTTCACTCAAATATGAATCCTAAGTAAGATTGTTGATTGATTTTCGAATTTTCGCATCGCATCATATCGGGAAGTATGGTGTCGCCTATCTGATTATGGTATATAGACTCAGGTTGGAGTTGGCGGCGCAATGTGTATGATTTATTATAAATTATTATTTTATAAATCGTAACATTTAATAATGTAATACTGTATAATTATATATTACATTTTAATAATTTAATCCATATTTTCTAGCAAACTCAAGATTATCATATAAAACAAGTTTTAATTCAATATAACATTCAATTTCTACAAAATATTCTATCATTTCACTATTTTACCAATTTTAGAATATGATTTTTGATTAATTAGCTAAATTTAATGTTTTCAATACATATTCCAAATTTATAAATTATCATCATTATTTTTTATAATAGTAATATAAGTTATGATTGCTGAGAAGATTACTGGAATACTAATTATTATTCTGGATAATTTTGTTCAAGTAATTAACTGTTCTGAAAAGTTTTATTTTACTACATACTCACTTTTAAACAATTAGAAAAAAAAAAATACTCAACATACTGTATTTTATATAACAAATAATAATTAAGAGATTTATTTAATGATGCAAGTATTATGGGATCATATTACAGCAGAACAAATTTTAACTGGTATATTTACTAAATTTCAACTGAATGCAAATAATATCTAACCTTATTTTATATCTGCTTTTTTAAAAAGTTAATTTTGTAACTTTTCAGTGCATCATATACAAATATATTACTGTATAATGAAGGTTAACATATTGCTGGGATTAATATGTAATATTCTTAATATCATGAAAGATGGAATTATGTTTTTTTGTTCATTTAACATTTTATAATTTTATTCAATAGAATATCAACATTTATAATTATAGAAAAAAAAGCTATTGATTTTTATATAGCCAAATTTAATTTTTATAATAGGGAAATGTAATTAAACCTTCTCTTGTTCTCAAGGGAACCACAAAAATTCATTTTATTGCTAAGCGTACTTTGGTTATACAAATGATAAATTTGCCTAGAAGTGAATTTTTTCATTATTATTAGGCTATTTAGTGCATCTGGAAAAATGAGACAATGAAATTACTTTGTTTTTTAATTTTTGTTTCAAGTAAACTCAATTCAATATGTGTCACAAAAACCAATATACAGTATTGTATTGGCACTATATAAAAAATCACATTTCCTCTATTTTTTTTAAAAAAATTAAATTAAGAAAAGGAAACATCACACACGCATTTTAATTGGATAATTTATATTTGTCATATTATTATTTTAAAAATTCCATAAATAATTAAAATCAATTCAATGATTACTAATGTGTTTTCAATAAAGTTAACAGAGCACAATAAACAATTTCAAATAAGAAATTAAACTACTAGATTCAAAAATAATTTAAATGAAGAAAGTTATCTTAATTTCAAACCAGCCAGTTGGGTTTTAGAAAACTATTCTTTGTGTAACTATTGTTACAGCCGCACCCAGGTACAGGGTTAGATCCAAGTATGACCCATGCCATTGGGTTGTTGAGCATAGACGGTCAACCAGGCATGCTGGACAAAAGACCATGACCTGTTCCATCAATAGCAGCTGTTGGACAGAAAACTTACAAAGAAATGTGTTCTAGGTTATTTAGAGTAAAGAAACCACTTTCGTTTTTCAACCCATATTTTCCTTTCATTTTCATAGACATTATTAGAAAAAAAAAAGTCGAGATAATTTTAATCATCATAACTAAATTAAATAGAACTGAAAATATTTTCTAAATTCTGAAAGATATCAGAACAGATTTAATGATTTTCACTTCGTTAGCAATCGATTATTTTCTCTTCAGCAGTTACAAAGTTTCATTCTGGTGAAGTGCAGTTATGAGAAGTGTTTGTCGTCAGAGTTAGGCCTGAGGCATTCTCCATTGTTAAGCAGGGCAGGGTTGAAGCTGTCAGGAAGAATGCTCTCCAATCTCCACCTTTAAAGTCCTTCTTGTTATTACTTCAAAAATCAACTGTTACTCAAAGCTTTGAAAGTAATCCCGTAATAGTTTTCTATACACATTTTTTTTTCTTAAAAAAAATTAATTTTTCCTAAAAAAAATACGAAAACAAGTCGAGCGGTCGACAAAATTTGAAGACGAATTCAGAATTCTAACAAGGGGATCGCCGCGATCGTTACAAAATTAAAAAAAAAAAACTTTTTCTTCCTGTTTGCTATAATTTAGAAATTAAATTTTCATTCCAAACCTACGAATTTTTTTAAATATCATTTTATTTAAAAAACTGCCAAAGCAGTTCATTTATTTTAAGATTTAAAAATTTCGATTATTAAAAGAAACAAGATTTAACAAATTTATCAAAACTTTTTTTATTCGGATCAAAGAACCCATAAATTCTACTGTAGTGAAGAAATCGATATTTGTTTTCCCTGGACATTTTGGGCTTCGGCGATGTGTGTGGTTCATTTAGCACTTAATTACCCACAGATTTACGAATGGTTAAGGAATAGATGATCAATAACCTTTCGTAAACTTCTATTCGACTATAATAAGCTTTACCGACTCATTTTCTATCTTGGGAGGGAAAAGGGGGAACTTATCGGCTTCTGCCGGAGAATAAAAACTAATTGTGTTGTGTCAACCACTGATAACAAAATTATCCTTCCAGCTTTTTACTAAAGAAAGAAAAAAATATGAATTTTATTCATTAAAAATTTAATTTCTCTTTTGGAAATACAGTACAGTAACTAAACGGTGATTGGTTTGGCATTCGGATTCGGGACACCAAAACGGAGTTGAATTTCGAGTTTTTTCGAACGTAGTTTTTTGGGGTAGGAGGGATTAACTTCCCTCCCAACTAAAACGTTATGTAACGGTCTTGTGTCCATGGACGTAAACGATTGGGCGGAGTGTTCAAGCAGATGTGAGCGATCGGTAACCGAAAATCTAATTTTCCCGACGTCAAACACCTGGCGGAAAGAAGACGAACTAACGGTACGTTCCATTTTGGTTCAACGGGGAAGTAAGCTACACGGAGTAGACCATCTGGTACATGGGACGTGAGAAAACGACCCAGATGGCAACTTAGGTCTACAAGTGGGTAACATGGTTGACCCGACGGGGTCATCTTATGATCGGATTTTGTGACGTCATAACGCTAGCTACCATCCAACGGTGTGAACAGGTCGTGTTTAAGATGTTATAGAAAATTACCTGCGAATCGAATATGGTTACTTCAAGTGAGGAGGAAGAGAAAAAAAAAAGCAGAAGTTATTGTTTTGCAGCTGGTGCCGTTTTGTAATGTTAAGAGAGGCCCTGTAAGCCAAGACTGGTCGACGATGAATTTGCACGACTCTAAAGTGTGATTTGTAATTGTAATGAGTATAGGTGAATAAAATTCAACAACTGACTCCGAGTAGGCCAGTTTTCCACGAATGCTATTTTCTCGGATCTGTTTTTATGAAAATCAATTTTTGAGAAAAAAAATTGCGCTTGTGCTATTAATTAGTTATTAAAAGGAAATTCAATTTCCGTTCGGTTAATTCACACGTAACGAGTTAATCTGTATTTTAACTTACCCTGTGTTGTGGGTCAGATCCAGGTTCACCGGGATAAGATTGGTTACCATTGATACTTCGGTCACCCTCTACGCCAGTGCTGCGAATGGGAGGAGTTTGGCTTTCTTTCTTAGCAGCACTTACCTGTTAAGAAATAGAAAATATTAATTCTTTAAATTATACTCGTAATTTATTTAACTTGTCAACACTAACAGTGGCTTCTGCGAGTTAATCGATAAAATATGCAAATAAGTAGCAGTTCGTTGTCCCGTTCTTGTATTTTTAGCGCTATTTCGCTGCAGCTAATAAATTCGTTCTCTGTGTTGTCTATTCAATTTAAATCGTTAAAAAAATCTAGATCGTTCCGAAAAAATTCAAAACAGTTTAAGAATTAAAAAAAATGAACCCACTGTCGAATTTTTAATCTAAATTAATTTTAAAAACATTTCTAGTGTGATTTTTATCGACGTGTCGACGCTTTTAATCTGTGAATTCTCATTCAAGGGTGACAATGCGTTAAGCTGTCTACCTTGACAGGTGTTGAGAGCCTGATTATGAAAGTTGAACAGCAAATGATCTATGCACAGATAAAATTACTCTCGATTATTATTTATATACACGAAAGTATTCCAAAATGGAATTTGACGTTACCATAGCAATATTGACTAAAACCCGGCCGCGCAATGTACGGAGTAAAATCGAATCAATCAAAATGTTATTTGCATGTTGATATAGCGATATACGGATATAATTAATTGAGTGAGAAGTACTACCAATCGTTAATGCAATCTTTAAAAATTTTATGCAGTGCGATAATTGTAAAAAAGGGGGAAATTTATTATGCGCAGTTATTACGTGAGAAGTGCAAACAATGTTGCTATCAAATATTGACTGTGATGATGATAAAAAAAAGAACGTCACCTGCTGGTCAACCCTCCTGACCATCTGGCAACACCAGGTGGTCAGACAACATGACTGGGTTGAAGAATACAGGAAAGGCAGCGATTAATTGATGCACAATAGCCCTGCCTTCACTTTAAGATGGAACACCGACAGAAATCTCCAAAGCGGAAAAGAACGAGGGAAAAAAACATTTCATGAAAAACTGCTTCCTGTATAATCAAACTGGATAATAGAATTAGTACAGCTTTTGTCTGCATAAAATTTTAAAAGAAACACTTTTTAAAAGTAGGAATAGCATTTATGGTTTATTGAAACGCTAAATCATAAATTTTTGAAAAGGAAAAAAATCATTTACAACGGAGAAATATCAACTGGAGTCATCTCGACCTATTACAATTGGCCACAATACTCCATCAATGATTGGATGGATTTCTGAAGGGAAATGAAACAACGAATCGATGTTATCGCGGAGGGGGAATAAGTCGTTTACTTTATATCTTATATTTTGTACGAGATATTAAAAAAGCCGGTTTCGTATCGGTTAATTTTTCCTGGAAGAAATCTTTTTACTGGCAAAATGTAATTACAACTAAAAACAATAAAGTCGGCGTTCCAAACTTCCATATAAAACTCTTTTTGCTATTTTATTTTTTATTATTTTTATTTTTTGTTTCTTGGCCAGATTTTCGCCATATTGGCTTCCTACTGGCGACATCATTCAATCAAAGGCAATTGAATGTTTGTAACGCCATGTTTAGCAAGATGCAACGATTACTAAATGTAAGCCAGAATGGATCGATAAGAGGAAAACATTTATAATAAAGAAGAGAAACCAATGCAAAGAGAAAGAAAACTTGACATATAAATGAACATTTATGACGCGCACTTTATAATAATAAAAACCTGTATACAACCGTTAATTTTTTCGTTTTATATCCTTGGTTAATAAGTATATACTGGTCAATGCATTTGAAAACATGATTCATCCTCTGGAAATTTAAAATATTCAGTATGGTGAAACAAAATGTCCGACACGCAATGAATATTTCAGGATTTTTCTAGAGGACATTCTCCAATATCTATATAACGTGGAGGACAATGGCAATCATTATTCAACGCAATTTTCAGTATGCCAAAATCGATTATATTGATTCAATTTTAAAAATACGTCCGTTGGCGAACCAATATATGATAAGATAGAGAACAACATTAGACATACCACTACGAGTAATTAAAATCGAAAATAGTAAAGTTGGTCGGTCAATTCCAATTTAACAAAACTGTCGGCATTATATATTGAAAACAGGTAAATTGACTTTTACGATGGTGGAAAAATTTTTTTTTTTTTTTTTTTTTTTTTTTTTTTTTTTTTTTTTTTTTTTTTTTTTTTTTTTTTTTTTTGAAAACTTGATGTTAATCGAATTTCTAGTGACGTGTGCCATGACTCAGTTCATCTTTTTAAAGGCTGAATTTCGCTGAGTCAGCCATTAAAAAAATGGCCGATGACCAAACTCTTTTCTGTATTTAACTTTTATAAAGAATTTATCAGCAATGAAATTAAAAAAAATAAGGAATCACATTTTGAATTATATTATTTTTTCCTATATTTAATTAAACTGAATTTAAAAATGTATTTTATATATGTATATATATTAAAGCAGGATATTAAAAAGTCAAATTACGCTATCCCCTACAGGAAAACTAAAAATGCAGGCGCTGTAAATTTTGTCAATAAAATTGATTTTTTCTCCATTCAACTTTTTCCTTTTGGCCTGGCTGTTTGGCAAGCGGATGGAAATCTGAACTGGGAAATCGTTAAAGGCACATACCAAAAAATGAATCAAAATCGTAAGATTTTTATTAAGAATGAAATATGTACGAAGATCTGAGATCAACCAATCAAATTCGTTCTCGTATCCTTTATTAATCCAAATCTGAAACGATGACAAACATTAACTACTTATGGATCGCGAGTAAAACTGACTTTGCGAAGTGGGGAGAAAAACGAAAACTCGAGAGACTATTTGTGGAAACTTTCCCATCCTTTTCTATCGCGGAAACCAGCTCACGATTCATCGACTTTTATCTTTTTCTCGTCGGAGCTTTTAGCGGTGACGTCACGAAGAGTGACGTCATGCTGGCAACGGAACCAACTCATTCACTTGCATTACGTACGACGTCGACGTAATACTGGAAGAGGAAAACGACCCTCGCTAGAAAAATCACAAAGTCAAACGATTTGTTTCTTCAGTTTGCGATTTCATTCATGTCACGAGACCAACATCTAAATCCCAATGGATAACATGTTAAAAAAACGTTACGAACAGTTAATATTGAATAAACTATGACGTAAAATCATTGCGTAAGAGCATTTCCCACTATCTACTATTTTAAATAAGACATATATATTTACACTTTTAAATTATTTACAAATTAGAAAATTTTTATTGAATATTTTTTTTACTTAAAAAAGGAAAGTTTATTCAAATACAATTTTCTTCAGTTGTACAATCGTACTACTTGTAAAAATATTCATAATCAAGATTAAATGCAGCTGCTGCACTATATGCTAATTACGTTTAAAATTTATTGTGAAAAATTTAATCATAGACCTACTGTCACAAAAAACTATTTTTTTCAACGATCACATTGCTGATAAATTATTTCACTGGATGAAAATTTGTTTAATTAAATTTTAACCAACCATAACTTGATTTTAAATTCATATCCATTATATTTTGAGTTAAAAAAAATATATATAAACGACTACAGCATATTTTAACCAACCATAACTTGATTTTAAATTCATATCCATTATATTTTGAGTTAAAAAATATATATATAAACGACTACAGCGTCACTTATAAAATAGTTTAGTTTGATATAGTATATGATTCATATATTTATAACAGCAAAATTATTCTTTATACAATTTAAAAAGAAAATTTATAACGAAATTTCTTATAAAATCATTACTATATTTTGAAACTGCATAAATTATATAATCAATAAACATTAAATATTCATATATAAATTTTATCTGACAAAAAAATTTGATATAATTATTACATAAACTATAATAATATCTTATTTAAGTGGACCAAAAGTAAAGTACAGTGTAAGTTAAATCTTAAAAATTTCCGCCGTTTCGTAAATGTGCGCAATTGAGTTTGTCAGCGGCCATCTTGCATCAAGTCAACAACGCGGAGCTTTAGCAATTTGTAAATAAAAGGCAGCTTAACTTCAGTTTATAGTATTTTGTTTGCTTTTTCTTACAAACTTAAATTATTACTACTAATTTAGAAGATCGGGAATTTATTAAAAGGTAGGAATTACAAAAACAGCAAACATTAATTAGGCCTATGTAGTAAACTTAGTTTTAAATATAAATGAATAAAAATTAGAATTATTTACCCGTTAACAAAGAATTTAACGCTTTATCCATTATCTGTATGGTACAAAACAAAAAGGAGATTCGTATATTTTATAATTTTCCATATTGATTCATTCATGAAAATTATTAAATACATATTTATCACAGAATATAACCCATATTTATTATTTTAAAGTTTTATACCATTATGCCTTGAAATGATTTCACTGCTATACTTTCATCCAATTTAATATTTGAAAGCTCATTTGCTGATAAACATTAAAATTTCAGATATGCAGTTTAAAAGACGCGATATTATATACATTCTTCAAATGATGATTGCAATTATATGTAAATAAATTTTATATCTTGATGATTTAAATCAATAATAATTTAATTTTATATATAAATTGCTTCAAGTGTAATTAATAAAATGTCAATATTTTGAATTTCCAAATAAATTGATAAATTAGAACAAACAGAGCAATTAAAAAATTGTTTATTCTATAGTATTTTTTAAAAATATTTAATATTAACAATGATAAAAAGAAGAAAATATAAACTGAAATATTTTTATGTCAAAATTTTACTTTCTTTACACCAATCAATATTATGAATTTTTTCTGTACACTATTTTCCAATGTAATAATAAAATGATATATTGTGGAAAATAAATTGATAGATATCAGCAAAAATATTAGCATCTTAATGATCATTTTTTTTCTTCTATAATTATAAAAATAACAACACTGAAAATTAAGCTGACTTGCTAATTATTATTTAATAATTTTTTTAAAAGTTAATAATAATAATAATAATAATAATACTCTTCAAAATTGTTTTAAATAGCAAGAGTTTCAAATTGAAAAGGCAATTGTTTCATCTTATTTCTCTTAGCTATAAAATAAAGTTGTATAAAAAAGGTATCTAATAATAAAATTATGAAGTCTTTATTCAATAGTAGACTATTTAACATTGCATTTTTTTTCTACTAGATGAAAAAACAATTCATTCATATATTTTAATTTCTGATAATATAATTTGATTAAGATATATTGCAGTTAGCCTGATTTGAGAATATATTTAGAATATTCTGTATAAGAAATATGATGAAGTGAATAAATTTAATCTCTCAGTAACAAATGCAATAAAAATGATTAAAAACAATTTATTTCTTAGAATAAAAAGGAATTTAATGTTAAAAAAAATCTTTCAATGTTATTGTGACTATTTATTATTATAAAATTTTAAATAATTAATGAAAATTGATTTATTTATTTAAGAATCTGATTATAAAAGGATATGCTGCATTGAGATTTTAATATATGTATTACAAGTTTTTTCCTTTTTTTCAATAAGTGTGATTAATTTAACTTCTCTAAAAATTACAATATTGTACTGTATTTTCAAATTTCATTTAGAATAGATCAGATACTGTGTTTATTTAAAAAAGTATAAGTTAAATTTTCAATTTTTAATTAAAATAATGCATTAATGTGATAATTTTTATGTTGATTAGTGTTCTAAGAAATTATTAAAATACACAATTAAAGAAAAGTAATTTTAATTATCATCACTTTTCTCCCTCTCTATATTTTAAAAAAATTATTTCAGATCTCAAGTTGTATTACACAATAAATTAGAAAAATTGATTAACTCTAATATCAGTAAGTAATGAACTCCTAAATAAGTGATTTGTTATATATAAACTAAAATTTTTTATTGGCATAGAGATAAATATTCTATGTATAATGATAAAACTAAGAAGCCTTTCATCTCTAAAATTTATTGGAAAGCAGTTATTTTATATCAGTTTAAAAATCTAAATAGCATTTTTAACATATATTTTTATATTTAATATTTTGAATTAAATATAAAAATATGAGATTATTAATCTTAACTATTAACCTAAATCCTCAAGGTTTTATTTAAAAAAAGTAGAAAAATATTTAATGCTTTGTGTTTGAAAACTGGAAAAAATCTAGTAGAGAATTGAAAGATTAAAAATTATTGAAATTTGTAATGGAGGTCTTAATTATTACAGAATATTAAAATTATTAAATTTTAGGAAAATTTATTAATTATTAGATATATTGTAAGAAGAATCATTTATAATAAAAATTATTTTTCATTTTAATACTAAACACCAGTAAGCTGGCCAATATAAAATTCTCCAATTAACAAATGTGATTAGAATTTTATAACAAAAAGTGCTTAAATATCTTGATTTTTTTGCAATTAATTAAATTAGATTTATTGTTAAGAGTTTACTTAATAGTTATTATTAGAAAAAATTATATAATTTAAAACTAGTTAAATAAGAAGTTCCTTACACCATTCAAAATGGTCTAATTCTTAATATTTCTCCTCAATCTCTTTCAATTAATAACTATTTATTAATCTATTCCTTTTGACTGAATGACCTTAACACTAACTCAGCTGTAATCCCCGACACATGGCCTCAGATATTATTTCCAGATTATTTTTCTATATACTGTTATCCAATAATTTTTAATGAAATTTAATAAAATACATAAATTTATTAGCAATATTATTTAAATTTTACATAATTCATCAAGTAGATGATTTAAACAAATTTTGATATTCAGTGCAGTACATTACCAACTGAACTTGAAAAATTAATATTTACTTTATTCAGTTAATAAAATTAAATAAATCTTATATAGAATTCTACAAAATTAAGAATATAATCATCAGATATTTTGGAAATATGATTTATTTTACAAATATTTTTTTATGATTATAATCTGAAAAACAGTTCAAATATGTTGAAATTTAATCAATCAATCATTATTAAATAAATTTTTAAATTATTTGATTACAATTTTAAAATAAATCATCATTTTAATGAAATTTATTGGATTTAATACCAGTAGAGAAGAGATATTAGAAATTAATAATAATAACAACACTAGAAAAACAAGATTTTATATCTATAATAAAATTTTCAGTATTATTTTATACATAATTATTTGATCTAATGCGTTTTTGTGTGCACGTGTGCGTGCGCGCGCGTGTGTATGTGCATAATATATATATATATATATATATATTTAATGAAAACTTTCTACTTTCCAGTCTGTTGGGAAATTATATCCATTAAATTTAGTTAATTAACAAAAATAAATTAAATTTAAAACTTTGTTTGATAAAATATTAATGTAAATGCAATAAACTAAAGATTCATTTATGAAGTAATGTTTGTAAGTTATGAATTTTAGCTTACCTATAGATTTATATATACTGTATATATCAAAAAAATAATGTATAAATGTATATATATCTAGAATTAAACTAATGTATGTGCACCTGTATATATACAGAATTGAAAAAAAATTATAAAAAAAAATTGATAATTAAAGTTATCATCTTTTCATAGATTAATCAATTTAAATGCTATAGAATTGAAAAATAAAAATAATTAAAAAAATATTTAAAGATTATAAAATTTTTTCAAACTATTTACTTAATAATTTTTATATAAAAAAAAAAAATACTGTTATAATATATAAAACAAATAATGAAGTTAAAATGCAAAATCTGAGTAATAAAGTTGAACATTGGTAAAAATATTCTTGCCATAAATCTGAATCAAACATACAAAAAAATAACTTGAACATCATGAATTATTTCTTTGAAGATGACAGTGAAATGCAGTTGTTGGCCAAAACCAATGTTACATTATCTTGGGACATAAATTACAATTTTGGGTTGTAAAAGAATATGAAATGTTCTTCAGAATGCATTGCATTTACATTATTCAAAACAGTAGATAAGATTATATATTCAACCTAATTTTTGAATTGTTTTTAAAATAAAAAGTATATAATGTATTATTATTTTTAAATATACAAATACTGTAAAAAAAGAAAAAAAAAGTTTTTTCCTTATAGATAATTTAGATGTAATTTATATAATAATCATTAAAAATTAAATCTAGATTATACTTTTCATTTATTTTAAATGCAAACTTATTAAAAAAAAATGCATGTAAGAATGTAATATATGTTTAATCATATGCAATATTAATGATTAAATTAAGCAAACAAATTACTGTTTATGTAAAATTTAAATAATAAAAATTAACAATACCAGATTTATATAAAAATTAAATATTTTGTTAAAATTTATTCTCACTAAAATTTTAATATATAAACAATTTAATTTTATAGTTTTTTTAATACAGCAGAATTTCATAAAGAAAAATTTAATAATTCTGATTTTAATTTTATTTTTAAATCAAATTTCTTCAAGCATTTATCTTTTTAATTCTTAGTCAAAAAACTAATCTGTACATAACCGTTAAAAAAACCTACCAATTTATGAATAATAATAATAATAACTGTTAAACAACATAACAGTATTGATTATGAAGGACAAACAGCAAATGTGTTCATTGGACCTTACAAAAAGAAAATCTAATAGAAATAGCAAAGGATGAGATAGCATGAGTCACTTACTTCCATTTAATCCCCCTCCAAAATTGCTAGAAAGCCAGGAAGAATAATCATAGCCCAACAAAATTAATCAGCCAGCGAAAGCAGTTCATTAAGTTTACAGAATATTAGACAAGTTTTCTCAATAAAACCATCAAATAGTATATATTAATGTAAAAATTTAATCTAAAGATAGAAAACATTTTTTTTTATTTTTATAAATATAATTCTTATGGGATAATTTCTATATTTTGAACTGTATATATATCATTTTTTATAAAAAAAAGAATATATTTATTGAAATTATAAATTTGTTTTATGGTTTAAGTTTCTGAAAATTATTTTTGCAATATTCTAGCAAAAATTTTATTTATTAATAAAATTATAAAACTCATTACAAAATCATTTAAACTTTAATATATCATCAAGTAATTAAAATTTATATTTCATTTCATATATTTGAATATTGTTTATTTCAAACAATGAGCTCAGCCTTTCATTTTTAACATTTATAAGCATACAACTCCACCCTTCATCCTTTGACCTTGACACTCTGACACCCTAAAATAGGGAGTAAATGGACTTGACTTACAAGTATGACTAGTTTTAATGGATCAATTTTAATAAACTTTTCCACATATTTTAAGTGCCTGTATTGTTAATTTAATTAAATAAAGAAAAAAACTAAAATATTAACACTTGTTGGAACTTTACTGTACTCATGTCAGCTGGGCGAACTGGATTGTTTCTGGGGGCGAGGCTGTGCGCTCCATGTGCTCGTACGCGTGTTCGTGAACGAAGCATCGTTCGTAAAGCGAAGCAAAATTTGTTCGCAAATAGTGTTCGTAGACCGTGAGCGCGAGTCACATGTGCTTCATGCACTGTGTGCGTATGTGTTCGTGAATCAAGCATCGTTCGTAAAGCGAAGCAAAATTTGTTCGCAAAGGATGTTCGTGAACCGAGACGTTCGTGATCCGAGGTATCACTGTATTCCCATTTTTTAGTATCAGAATTTTTTCCAAGATGGACATGCTAAATGATTATATCATCAGAGATATCATCATCATACAAATAACTTACAGCATAAAATTTATATTGATTTTACAAATTTCAAAGCATTATAAAATTTTATTTCATAATTTTCATTGAATAACAGAATATTGTTTTTTTAAATTGTTATATAAATCTTAATTTTTGATAGGAATGATGATAACCCAATTATTTTTCACTTGAAATCCAGTTCCTGTGTTTAAAATATATTTTACATCCTTAGTCTCAACTATATTGTCAGTACTTATTGTATAGTCTGGATTTAATAACTTTCATAATATGCTCATATCCATTAAAATTGGGTAATTAATCAAATCTGTCTAAAACTTGAAAAAAAAAAAAATCAGGGATCTCTTTTATAATGGTAATTATTATTTAAATTTAATTAACGGGCAGATTTAGGCATTGTCTTTATGGGCTGCAGCCCACGGCCCCCTTCGCCTTAAAAAAAATAAAAATAAAAACAATTTAAATTAAAAATTTAAGAAAAAATAAATTATATAAATTTTTTTCTACCTAGATAAAGTTTAAATCGTTGGTTTGCAACACTATTAGATTTGAATAAAATATCAAATATCAATGTTTTAAATGACAGTAAATAGTAAATACGTCTTTGTCTTCTATTGGCTTTGTCAGTAGTCAGTATAATTAAAATATAGTTTGTCATTTGTCAATTATGTAAATAATGTGGCAACAACAGAATGGGAGTGCAAGTCTAGCTCCTCTAAAATGTGTTAGCCAAGGAAGTGTTAGCTTAGACAATTGACATTTTACATTAATTTGGGTTAATTGGGTAGGCTCCCAAACAATGTTAGTCCAGGACCCTCAAATTTAACGGTCTGCCCCTATTAATTAAAATAAAAATTAAAAAGCTATTGTAAAATCATGCTTTGTTTTATTATTGATATATATAAATAAACAAGATCTGAACTTACTAAGGTTGTAGACATTCTGCCACTTATACACAAAAGAAACGTTTTTGACCACTTTCAACAGTAACTTAAATAGACCAATTGAAAGTGGTTGACAACGTTTCTTTTGTGTAATAAAAGAATTTTTTCTGCTTAGTGCTTTAGCTCCTTTATTACTTTTATAAGTGGCAGAATGTCTACAACCTTAGTAAGTTCAGATCTTGTTTACTTATATATATCAGTAACAAAACAAAGCATGATTTTACAATAGCTTTTTAATTTTTATTTTAATTAACAGGGGCAGACCGTTAACTTTGAAGGTCCTTATCTATTCTTATATATCTATTGCAGGCATAAATTTCCACACACAAGTTTTGCCACATAAGTTTATTTAAGAATAAATTTAATAATTCTTTAGGATATTAAGAGATGTAATATCCTAAAAATTAAAAATATTAGATTGGTCACTCAATGGTGCCTGCTCTTGCTTTGATGCAGTTGCATAATCTCTGGCCATTTGTCTATTGTTTTATGCAAACTCTCCAAAGGAAATTTTCTCCCATTCCTGGAGAAGGGCTTTCTTCAGATTATTGACACTGCTGTGGGGTCTTGCACATACCTTTAACTCCAACTTTGACCATATGCTTTAATATGGTCCAGATCTTAATTTAGTGGATTCAGATCTGGAGATGCAGCTGGCCCATTCTTCAATGGAGATGAAGTTGGAAATGTTCTAGTTTAGTTATCTCCAGGTAAATTTGGCCTTGTGTGATAGAGCAATCTTGTTGGAAAAACCAGTTAGTTGATGATTGAAAAGACCAGTGTTCAGTGGCTTTACAATCAGTTCTAGAATTTCTTCCATGTAGTTCTTTACATTCATCTTTACTCCCCGCAGTAGAAGTGCAACTTTATTTTTCCATACCAACTGAGCCACATCATACCACATCATCACTGAAGTTGCATTCTAGGTCCTGACACTTTCCAAACCTCTGGGGATCACTTCTCTTGAGTTAACATAAATACAGTTGCTTTGCTTATTAAACTTTTGCTCAACAGTGAAGATTTTATCATCAGTTGAAAAGAATGCTTTTTTAGCCATCACCATCATACTGCTTCAATAATGACCAACTTCTCTTATTCTACTTTTGCTTGCTAAACACTTAAAAAAATGGAATGTCCATCACTTTAAAGCTTTGTTTTAGGATCCTCTGAAATGATCTTGATATGTTTATTTGTAGAGTTAGTTTCTTTTATTTGTGGCAAGGATTTTGTCAAATTTGTGCACATAGAGCATTAATGGCTTTTGTCATTCTTTTCATTCTTGATCTACTGAGTCTTTTTTTCTGTCACTAACATTGCCTCTACCCATATACCTACTTACAACATTATATACCAATTTTTTTCCAATACCTGTGTTTTTTAGCAACTTAAAAATTTTATATGGTTTCTTTCCTTCTAAACATAGCTGTAAAATTGCATACAGACAAGATTGTTTTCATAACATTTTTGTTCAATTGAAGATTCTGGAAAAATCTTATGCTTACTAAAAGTAATATAAATAAAGGAATGTGCACATGCAGCATATGTTTTTTTCTATTCTCATAGTGTTTAGAGGTAATTGAATTTTGTATGGGGATTTATTACCACACTAGATAATTTCAATCTTATTATATATATTTATTTTTAATTCAAATATTTATATACCTTAATTGATTTTGATTCCGTTTTTTAGTTTTCTTTAAATTTAGATAATCATTTGATACCATTTAATTTGTTTCAAATAATTTTTATATTTAATTACAGTGAATTTTCATCTGATTTTTATTGAATTGAGGTTTATTTGTGAAAACTAATTAAGTAAAATTAGTTCTAGAACTATTAAGGAATACATTGATACAATGTCTTTAATTTAATATTATCTAATGAAAAAAAATGTTAGAACTCATTGAGTAAATGAGTTCTAATATTTTTTTTCATGAATCTGTTTAGAAGAATTTTTGTTCATTGAGTAGGAAAGAATGTTTTAAAAAATGTTCTGATTATAAGATTAACAACATTGAATTGAATTAGTAATTAGATTTAATTTTATCCTGATTGATTAACATTAAAATGCCACTAAAATTTAAGAATATTATGATTATTTTTCAATTGTTAATAAATATTCTAGTTCAGGGGTCGGCAAACTTTTGAGACAGAAGAGCCAAACCTGCCCCTCATCACAATTTAAAAATTATTCGAGAGCCATAAATATATATTTACAAATAAGGAAAATTTAAAGTAATATTAATTATATCTTTATTAGATGAAGGAAAAAAAAATCACATAAGAATTGCTCTCATTGGTTTTAATCAATGTGAGCCATGGGCTTGCATTTCCATAGAAAGTTTCTATATGTCCGGTTTGTAGCTAGTCATTTTTAATTTAAGGCACGATTCCAAGTTGGTTAATCCTCAGTTTGGCTCCTCAGTTCTCATTTAATGAAATTCATATTATAAAACGGTTGCTCACATAATTATAATTAGTATAATATATATATTATAATTAGTTTTTTAGAATGTTTATCTTACTTTTTAAAAAATGTAAATTAAAATTCTTATTGCTGCAATTTTTTGAAGTTAATTTTTGTACTGTATTAAATTGTAACATATTTCATGGTACTGGTAAAAATAATACTAAATTGTTACTGAAAAATTACAGAAAACCAAAATATTACTATATTTGTTTAAACTTCTAAGAACCATTATATTGCATTATTTGATGCTGTATTTTTAAATAATAAAAAATTTTTAAAAAATTCAAAATTCCTTTTAGTGGGTAATAATAATAATGTTAATATTATTTTTGTGTAATGCATTAATAACTATTTAAAAATTATTTTTAAAATTAAAATGAATATATGCAGCATTTATGCTAAGTCATATAACTAATATATGAATTTTATTAATTTCAAAAGATGTTATTAAGCTTATTCAAAAGTTAGTTAATTATAAATACTTTTCAGTAATTGTTAGAAATATCTGATCTTTTTATAGAATTTTTTAAATGTTTGAAGCAATATACAGTACTTCACTTTCCTTAACATTTCAGATGATAATACAGTATTTTTCAAATAATATTAACTGGGATAAATATTCCATGCAATTATATTTTTATTACTATACTTTTTTTGGGTAAATAGCATCAAACTGAAAAAATTAAGCCTTTTTTAATTTGTTTAATTTCTCCTGGTTATATCAAATAGTGCTTAAAAATATAAATCAATATAGGCCCCTATACTACAAATTTAAAACAAAAAGAATTATGAACTTTATATGAGAGCAAAAACTGATCAAGTATTTAGGGAAAAAATATCTAACAAAATATAATTTTTTTTAATATCAAAAAGAAACATTCCTACACTTTTTTATAATTATTCTACAAAAGTTTTATTCTTGTAGTATTGGGTAACATGAATTGTTTAAGATTTTTTTTTTTATATAAAAATATGAGTAAAAAATTGTGATTAAACACAGTTCAAATATGAATGCTAAAAAAATTATTTTAGCATTTTAAAACAAAATTTTCTATATATAATGATTTAAGAATTTATAAAATTATATAAAATATGATGGATATACTGCATTTCAAATTTGCAAATAAATTTTAAAATTTTCTAAGGTCTGAAATTATAGCTTATCAGTTTTAAATATAGTATTCCTATGTAAATCTAATGAAAGAATCCAAAATGAAATAGGAAAATTTTTTTATAGTATTAATCATTAAAACTGAATAATCTAAGATATTATTATTATTAAAAATATTTACAAAATCAACAATTTTCTTCTTCAAAAATTAAGATAATATTCAGCATCTATATTAAACGATATTAGTAATTGTTGCATTTTAATAAATTTGATTAAGTATTGAGAAAACATTTTATAATAGTATAAATTATTTCATTATAAATACTTAATCTTTTATATTCTTAGAGAATTTGATTAATTTTCTTAATAAATGATAAAATATACATACACATAATTTTTCTGATATTCTAAAGCAGATTAAATAAAAATTTGTTTTATAAATTTTGGGCATAATTTATGTATAAATTTTATCATTTCTTTAATATTTTTTTATTCACTTAACAACTATTATAGGTATTATTTGTATATAATATATTATTATACTAACATTTTTAAAAACTTATTTGAATGAAACTAATTATCTACATAAAAATCTCTTACAATTCCAAAATTCTTAATTATTGTGCAGAAAAAATTGCCAGGTTATTTGATTTTTTTATTCAACTACTTTAAACAAAATGCTATACATTAATTGAAATGCTAGCAGAAATTTAATAATGAAGTGAATATTAAAGTAGATTAAATCATAATAAATTTAAGTGTGTGTGCTTGTATAGTACATGTAGTATAGTACATTGTATAGTACATGTAGTATATCATACTATATATTGATGTACATAGTTAAAAAAATAAAATAAAATAAAAACTAAAATAAAATTTAGTTTAATTCTTCCATCATTTTAATTTATAGCAAAGGATCAAAATTCAATCATTAGCTTTAAAATTTGCCAAACTTTTGATTCAAAAAATAAAATTTAGTTTAATTCTTCCATCATTTTAATTTATAGCAAAGGATCAAAATTTAATCATTAGCTTTAAAATTTGCCAAACTTTTGATTAAAATTCTCATTTCACTTTGAATATTTTAAAAATTTTGCAAATTCATTCTCTAATTTGAAAACCTCTTAATTTTAGTTTTTATATTGTTTCTTACTAAAAGTTACATCATAATTTTTCAGAAAAATTTTCAAATTTATTATATTTTTATTGTTTATTTAGATAGCTATATTGGACTAGAGTGATTTTTTATATGAATAATTTTTTTCTCTTTTTAGCAAAATTTATTGAATATTTACCATTTCAAAAATACCAAAGCACTAATTTGTTAACAGTATATTAAAAATGAAAGATTGTTTAAAAAAGTTATTTAAATTTACAATAGCTAACTTAACTTGGATTATGTATGTAAATAATAAAATTTGTATTTGATAAATTGAGAATTTATTACAATAATTTTAATAATTAAATATTCATTTTGCAAACAATTTTTTTGCTACCTTGAAATATGTCATTTTCCTTTATATATTATAATATATACTAAATGATGATAAAAGAAAATACTTTAGTCAGTTCTTTTTAATCTGCAGCATTAAGATGGAAACTATATTTTAATTATTTCTTATTAACAATTATATAATAGAGAAACGATTTTCATGAAATATATGCATGCATAAACATATTTTTAGTATTTTCGTATTAAATTTTATAGATTAGAACTTGTTATATAATAATCATGAGACAAATTATCCAATGATAAAAATAGATTAATAAGAACAGATTGTATTCTCTTCATCTGTTTCATCTTTGAAAATTTTAAGAAAAAAATCACTTACTTTTTCTTTTTTAGTCTTCAGTTGGTCACACTTCCTCATCTTGCATATTTGATGACTACGTACACTCTTGCAAGGACCACACTCCCCACAATTGTCCTTTTTCAGGCATCCAGGACATTCGCCACATCTTTTCCTTTTCTTTTTAGGTACTTTTTCTGGATCCTGATTTGTAGGTAAGCCTGCAGCAACAGCAGAATTCATCCCTTCCCAATGTTCATTTGGAAGTGACAAAGTAGCCATAGCAGAAACACCTGGACGCGAGGTGGTGGAAGAGACCGAAGGCACTTGGAAAGTATTTTCAGCATTACCTCTCAGGTCTGCTGTGGAAGAATCAGGTTCCATTTTGAGCTGCTTTGAATCTGGAAAGCCTGTGCCTAAATGAGGCCCCATATAAGGAATTTGTTGTGGATGGCCAGTTAGATGCATAAATGGCGGAGTTCCTCCTGAGTATGGCATATTATTATTATAAGGAGGATTGGCTCTGCTCATGTGTGTGGAAGACATTGGGTTTGTACCAGGTGGACCTAAAACTTGAAGATGAGGGGCCATATTTTGCAGTTTATCACGATCTCCTGGATCATTTAATTCTGGACCCTCTGGTTGTGCTGGTGGCCTCTCTCCTGAATCTACAGGAGAAAGACCTGAAGACATATGTGATGGTGGTCTATTTGGAGTGCCAATCCTTTCAATATTTTGTTCATTTGCTTTCTGTCCTTTTTGCAAATAATCAGCAGAATGAAAAGTCACCCTATCTGATTCATGAGTTCCTTGTGCTGAAGTATTGGAAGATTGTATGTCAGATTGAGCACTTGATGGTCTTTGCCCAGAATCCTGTACACCTGGAGTACCTGGCTGACTGGAAGGAAATTCTGCTCCTCCTACTTGTTCCCATGGCCTGTAACCTACATTTCCAGAGGGAGTACCCTCCCTAGATGGGGGATTTGAAGTTGGCACATTTTCATTTGATCTAGAGGTGGGACTTTTATCTAACAATCTTGCAGAGAGTCCTTCAGGAGGATTATCTTGACTGGATGTAGTAGTTGGAATATCAGATGATGATGACCTAGGAGGCACCCCTTCATTTTTTGAAAAGTTATTATTTTGGTAATTTGAAGCTGATGGATGAAATGCCATATGAGGAGATGTAAAAGGAACTCCTGATGGAAAAGGGGATGAAAAATGTGGTGCATTTGATACTTTTCCAAATAAAGTTGGTGATTGACCACGAGGATCCAGTGTATTGGATGGATGAAGAAATCCTTGTGGTCCCGGTCCAGAATTAAATCCTCCTGGAAATAGACCAGGTCGAACAGAGTCTGATAAAGGGAAATCAGGTGGGCAAGGACCTGCCATCACAGGATATGGTGAAGCTAGATGAGGTGGTGTTCCCATCCAAGCTTCTTGTCCCAAGAATGCTGAAGGACCAGGTCCTGGTCCTGGCCCCATAGATGGTGGATGTGAAGTTGCTGGGGCATAGCTTCCAGGCAAGGCTGCAGGAATGGAAGCCTGCCTACTGCTGTCATTCATGCTCACACCCCTTTCATCTATAAAAATATAAAAACATTTTCAATTTCCCTTAAGTTTAGAAATTCAGATTTCGAATATAACAATTTAACGATTTATTTTAAAATATACAGTTTCAACAAATATAGAATATATTGTCTCAAGTTTAGGATCTGCAATTTCCTAAATAAGCCCGGTAAAACACAAAAAACAGAGCAAGAGTAAATTTCTTGAAATAATGTAAGTATAATAAAAATACAATGAAGAAAAATTGTCTTTTACTTGCATTTTCTCTTCTCGCTATCATTTGGTTATCAACAATATAACTGAAATGATAGAGAAGTAAGATTAGTCCCCATCATAAAACTATAGATAAAAAATAATTAGATATAGAATATCAAATTGAAATGAAAATTAACTCTGAAAAACAGAGTAAATTTAGCTAAATTATTGAGTTTTTGTCATCAAATGAATTGTTTGCATAATTAAGAATTAAGTTATACAGTATCATAATTAGCAGATACTGATAGGATTCTTAAGTACGAATGAATTTTACGTTTTATACTTTCAAAAAATATTGCTTTTTAAAAATCCACATTAGAAATTTTATATCGAAATTTAATTAAAAGATAATCTATAAGTATTAAAGTACAAATCAAAAATATTTAGTTTTAAAATTTTACAAAATTACATATTGAGTTAAAAAATTTATTTTGCCACTAACTATTTAATGTAACCAAAAAAGAAAAATTTTTGCATTAGCATACGAATGGTTTCAAAAATCTTCGAAGATTAAATTTTATTTATAAATTCGAGACTTTAAAATAAATTGTAAACAGGACCGATTTACGGACAACTTTTATCATTTGTTATATTGTACATGTTTGTTTATGAACTTTTGCTAATTTCTGACACTTGATCTGAACGAGTAACTATTATTTTCAAATAATATATTGATAAGATTTCTCTTCCAAACAATAATAAATCCATTCATCGAAGCATTCAGAACAGAATTAAATTTCACAATAGTAGTAGATATAACCGAAGATAACAAACAAATGAATTTTGACATGTTACAGGTCACCCGACGACTTTCAAGCTTAACGTAAGCCGTTACTCCCATCTTTACTTCCTCTCTCTTTGACAGTTGTTGCCTTAAAAGAGGTAAAACGAGAACCAGTCGAAACTCCTTTGTCCGAATGATGGACAAGAGTATAAAACGACCGTAAGTCACAGTCTGCACAACATTAAAATTTCGCGACAGTTTTATATATATTGAAATTTTGCCAAGATATAGTTCCAATTTAAAAAAAAAAATTGATCTGCATCCAGCATAGCATACATTTAAACATCAAACTATACAAACAACAAAAGACATTTTTGGTACAAAGAAAAATCTTTTATTCGTAGAGAGATATCTGAATATAATCGTCAAATAAAAGAAACAACCAATTTGCTGCTATTGTCATCACATATTGGCTACACCAACTGTCACATTTTCAGACATTTCTCAGGGACACTCTATAAAAGCAAGACTATCGTGAGAACCTGTTTGGCCTTAGGGGATGTTTAAACAGAGGAAAGACTGCACACAGTGGATTAGCAGAATGACAAAAGTTGTATTACGTTATCCCTCGTTCTCCAGAATGGCAACTGAAACACTGTAGCCATTCTTCGTGACCGGCATTGGAAGAATTTCCAACGCTTTCGTGCCAAACTGGAAAAACGAGAACAGAAATTGAAAATGAGTCTCGTTTACTCATTTCCGATTTGGTAGAGTCGATAACAATTGTTTCCTTTTTCACCCTATAGGATTTAAGTGCTTACAGTTACCACCGGAGTAGCCGATGTTACGGCAAGATTTTTTTTTCGTGCGCGACAGAAATAACTTCCTAACCCACAAATCCCCCTTCCCTGTTGTGGTAAATACTGTAAAAATGCAGGTATAATTCTAATTTAAAAGCGTCTCACCTTCTTCCATTAACACTTATAAAGAAGAGTATCGATATAGGTAGATGAAGGGGGTCGAAATAAGTTTACCACGAAGCAAACCAGTGTATACATAATATAGTAGATCAGCAATGAATGCTCTGTCCTACTGCCAGATGTGTGGAGAAACCTGACCCAGGTCTGAAAGCATTTGCTTGGAGTAGGCCAATGTACTACTTGGAGGGAGGTGGGAGTGCAGGGATGAGGGAAAAAATATCCCACGCTAGAACAGGGGACCGTAAAAAAATATTCTATAGCTATTAATAACGTAAGAAAACCTTAAGTACATATTTGCAAGAAATCTTTTTGCTCTCGTGTTTATACTTTCTTTGTTACATTTTTCGAAAAATATATTTTTGTTAGTTTGCAAGCTTAGGAAAGAATCAAAAAAAATTTAAAACACGAAGTTTGTTTTCTTATTGCTTTAATGCACGACGAAAACCCTGGAAAAAAATCGATGAAGTTCCGAGTCTGTCTTCTACATTGGAAAACAATTTAGCTCAAAACAGGTAAATACACTAATGACAACAGAAGAATAAAAATTATTAAAAATTGAATTCGCCATCGAAAATTAATTATGGGTCGATTTTTGTGCACGCGTGACGTTCTCGCACGGTTTAGAAATTAATTTTTGGAGATTGAAACGTAGAACCTGTCCCCCTTTTTTTTTTTTGTTTGTTTCGGGGAGGTTTGGTGGATAAAAGTATCCAGTAAGTAGCAAAGAGGCGAGTCTCCTTTCCATCGCAAAGATGGCGGCGCATATGTGATATGTCCGGTACTGTCAATTTTGGGGATATATCCAAGGCATTTATTGGTTAAAACTTTAATTAGTTAATAGAATAGAACGATGCGTTAATTGCCATTAACGGCTCACGGAGTTGATCTTTACGAAACGCACTTAAATAATTAAAGAAAATTGATTATAATGTGGTAAAAGGTACAAGAACGGCGTTATTATTAACCATCGATCTTTACTCAAATACGCATGCGTCTGTCTCTTTTGTCAACTAACGATTCCAGAATAAAAAAAAAGGGAAAAAAGTTGAATAGTCGGACATTTTGTCATTATGGATGAATGCATTTGTTTGGATGTTGAAAAATGAAAATGGTTTCTGTTCGATGTTTGACACAATCGACTACATTTGTACTTACTAGAGAAATAAATGTAAAACAAGTCGCTGTATAAAATTAAATAAACGCCATTTTAAATCCCATTCGAGACACGCGAGGAAAAGAAAAAAAAATGAGAAAAAGATAAAAAGTTCGATTTCCGAGAAATGCTGGTAAGTTGTTCCGTCAGTACTTCAGACAATGGCAGTTCAACCTTGCACACAACTGATGGATGTGGAGAGTGCCATTGACCTGGTTTTCAGCAACTCAACTAGAGCTGAACATAGCATACCAAGTTTTGGACAGGTTCCGTCATGCATTGTGTCACTTGGTATAGATTGTGACCCACTTAAAGAACCAGATAAAAACGTGCTCACTAAAAACCACAAATTGCATGCAACTATTAAGTAAAGAGCTATACTCCAGCGAGTCGGGACCAAAATAATCTGCACTCGACAAATCGGACATAAAATAATTGAAGTACAAAATTATATTCTTACGGACATTTTCTTCTCGAAAATAAATAATAAATCTGATTTAAATATTCATCGATTTTTTCCAGGAAAGCTAATAAATATTCCCATAATCCACTGGGACCAGTTTAAATGACTTTTTCCAATTTTTTTTATTATATATATTTTATTTAATTATATAGTAGTAACAGCTTAACAGTTAAATCTGAAATAAAATATTAAATCGGTTAATTTTATAATTAATATATATAAATTGCGTGGAAAGAGAGATAATTATTATTAATTAAAAGAATGAATGAAAAATAAGGCTTACCTCTACATCATCAGCCCGAAAAGGCCCGCTGTTCATTTTTTTAGAACAGGACCGCTGGATTTCTTGTAAAAACTCACTTATAAAAATTAAAGATGAACCTATAAAAAGAATAGGGAAGTTGTCACAAAGAGAGCGAAAACTTTGTTAAAGTCATTGACAGCCTATTTCCTCGTCGGTGCGCAAAAAAGCGTGAGACGATCCGTTACATCATCGCACACAACAACAACAAACAAAAAAAAGCGCACCGTTACACCTCTGTAGGCCATTGCCACAGTCCCATCGGCGTTGACGGCGGCCATGATCCCATAGCCTTGAGAACAATCCCAAATCCCGAACGTGAAAAAGTGTCATGGCTGTCATAGAACGGCAGCCAGCAAACGGGGATGGCTTGTCCCACACAGCGGGTCTGACAGGAGAACCCCGTCCTCACGTCACCGTCACGTCCGTCCGAAACGAATAACGTAAAACATCGACCTAATAGCCTAACTGAACGTTTGACCCGAGGAGAGATTTTTTTTCTCGGCACGCACACTCTCTGTCTCTCTTGGCGAGATAAAGTTGTTGGGTGTGCGTGCCCGCTGTGAACGGACGGAGAAGCTAGATCAAGCAAACAAAGCGACAAAGCACAGGACAAGACCAAAACGCGTACGGAGCGATTTCTTGCTTCATGCTCGACTAAATTGCACACAGTCCATCTCTTAATCGCTCCATTGTCTTATTAACGATTGTTTTCTTACCTGTTTATCATATCATTTCGGCAGTTTAACGCCACAGCTCTTTGTCCCAGGGTGTACAGTTGCCGTGCTCCACCGTCCCAGACCCTCATGTAAATTAGCGCGCTCTGGTGGTCACGTGACGTGAGAGGGTGAATTTTTCCGGTTCCTCACGCATTCATGGCGCTAGTGTGCCTCGAGCTGTTTCCTGCCAAGCTAACCAAAGCTACTGGTTGTTAGTGAAACCAAGTTTTATGTCACAGAAATCATCTCTGCGGGACCTTCTTGCTATTTATTCAATTAAGCTCCGTTCACTGTCTTTGGAAAAAAACCTGTTCGAATTGCTCTATTTTAAAACCGATCGGAAACAAAAAAATTACTTATATGCAAACAAAAAACTGCACTCCGAATTTTTAAGAACATCGCGTGATTTGCAGAACGACAAAAAATTTATCATTATTATTATTATTTTTTAATTCGTTTTTAAAATCGATTGATTTAATAAATTAACGAGATATAAACGTTGAAAGACGATGATATTAAAGTCATAAATTTTCCGGGTGACATATTTTACTCGGTCTATTGTCATCATTAACTGATGGCTAACAAACATGACCTTGGGCTTGAACGCATCCCTGTCCACGACACCCGGTGACACCAACCAAACGTGGCTTCCCATTTTGTTTCGCGTTTCCTACTCGGTCACGATAGCACGGATTTTTAATTACAATTAAAGTTAAATATCGGTATGAAAATTAGTTTTTAAAATTTCATTAATATTAATTTCTTTAATTAAAATTTTAGTTTCGGTTTGATCTACTAGATGGCAATAACTACTATTTTTTTTTTTAATCTTAAAAAAATTAAAAAACGTGTTTTATTATTTAATTAATTAATATTAAAATTGTTAAATTAAACACAAATTATTTTATGGTCTATTTTAATTGGATAATCTTTAAAGTATTAATAAGTTATTTACTGTTTTCGACTATTTTAAACTATATATTCTATTTAGAAATAAGAAAACTATATAGAAATTAAACTAAATACACCAAATTTTTACCTGATTTTTACACAAAAATATTAACAAAAATAAATTTGATTAAAAATATAAGTAAAAATATGTATACATTTTTATTATTTCAATTAATATTTTATGAAATTTGCACTTTTGGAATAATTTTTAGGAAAGTAAATTTTACCATATAAATATGAAATAATTATTATATTAACAAAATTCGAATATAGTTTTAATGAAAGAATATAAAATTAATTTGTTGTCATTTTAAATAAAGAATATAATTATTATCAAAGTATTTGAAACTCTGCGTCTGATAATTCCAATTTAATATTTACTTCTATTTACTGACACTAGATGGCAGTATTCGATAATATTGTACTGTATACTATATTTAATTCCGTTCGCACTCTTAAATGCTCTTCCGATCTATTCATATGAAAATTTTAGCAATAAACCTTTTTTATTAAAAATCATAAAGTATTCAAACATAATCACGAAACTAAATAATTTAGTTATGAATATTTAATTAAACTTAATAATCATAATTTAACAACTTTAAGAATTTATTATTATTTTCATTCAAAATTTAGATTTTTAGATTGAAAGCATTTATTTTTTTAACTATCTAGTGAATAATGAGTTTTTTTTTTTTCAAATTCTATTATTAAAGCTATCCTTTAATATTATACTTTAAATATTATTTCAAAATTTGATATTTTTATCAATCGAGTAAAATATATAGTTTTAAAGCAAAATTAAAAAAAAAAGAAGTATTTAGTTGTTATTAGTTAATGAATAAATGGTTAGAAATGAAACAAATTATGAAAATAAAGTTATTCTTAATAAATATGATGACAGTAGTTTTCCTTTCATCAATCATTCAGATCAGGAAAAGTCAATCAAATCCTTCTCCCAATACAATTAATTAATTCTTATCTTTTAACTAAGAATTTCCTTATTAATTAATTAATCTACATTTTGTCTTAATCCTGGCATTAAAATTAAAATTGAACTTCGGTAAACAAATATTGATTTAGAAATCATTTTTAATTAATTATTTAATTCAAATTAATCAACATAATTGTATCAAAATTATTTAATTAATATTTTAAGCCATACTCGTATATAAAAATATGTTAATTTATATTAATTTTTAAAAGTAAAGTCTTATAAAATACGGTAAACTGAAAAAAATTAATTTTCAAACAATACGAACGCCATCTGTTGTCAGATTTTGTAACGTTTTCTTTTCGTGATAGTACATTTTAAAAATATTTTTTAAAATCTTTATAACAGTAATATTTTTTAATTACCGAATATTAATTTTGAAATTTTTAAAGATTTAAGAATGAATAATAATATGTCAGATCTCTGTTTTATTTCCGAAAACAATATTTTATCTGTAATAAGAAAAATGGATACTTGCAAAATATGTACATAATTACATTATCCGTTTTCAATATTAAAAATATAAAAATACTAAATAATTATATTTTACATTTATTGTTCGCTTTAAACAGATTAAGAACCAATGTATAATAAATTTGTATTTTATTAATTATTATTACGTTTTAAACAGCCAAGATTCTGTTACATAATTTTTATGTTGAGTTATAATGATGGTTTCTAATTATAGAAACTCCCTACGTGTCCCTCACTTACTTTCGCCTAAAAATCTATTTTTTACTCAAAAGTTCCCATAAAAAATAAGTCGCATTAAATATCTTTGAAATGTCATAAAAATCACTAATTTTAAGTCGCATTAAATATCTTTGAAATGTCATAAAAATCACTAATTTTTGAAGTTAAAAGAGATAATTAATAATTAAAATATATATAAAATTTAATTACTGACGAATTATTAGATTTCGACGTACTATTATGAATAATGTGCCATAACTTCGGCTTTCGGCGTAGGAATCTGGGATTTCGTAATTATTAGATTTGAGATCAACATTTGGCCTCGATTTTCAGGTCGAGTCATTAGCCAACCTAATGTGGTTTGTGTATAAATTAACACGTTCTGTAAAGAATTTAACTGTCTTAATCTATTTTTGAATGATTAAAGATGGGTTTAAAAAGTATAGAATCGAAATCAACTTCAAAGCCACGACTGCTATACCGAATTTTATAAAAATCGGTCGACTAGTTATAAAATTATTAGTAGGGAATTAGAATACACAAATAAACGACGTGTTATTTTTATCGAGATGGCTTTTTTTTATTCGGAAAGTAGACTATTTATTTTGCAATTATGCCGCTTATAATCTGTATTAGTGCAAGTATACAAATAACTTCTATAGCAGCTAAAAATGACTGATTTATTTAGTGTTTCGTAATATTTTGCTGATTTATTTTAGTCATTTAATTGTGTATATGCAACTTTATTGTACATTTGTGATGTATTTTTGTCTCATACATTTTATACATTCTATCCCATCTTTATACAGTGTTTAAGACTCGATACAGAGTATAAAAAGAGAATTTACTGGAGTCTATATTATCGCTGACTCTTCCAGTGAAGCTAATCGTTTGACTAACGCAATCAATGTACGGAACCAATGAGTCATAAATTTTAAACGCTCATTTCTTTTTCTTTAGCATAGTTTTTATTTTGGTCCACGATATTTAATGTCTTCATTTTTCATATACGTATAACATCCCCGATTTTAGAAAATTTAACACGAATTCCCGAAAATTTTTTATCGGGATGTTAAATGTATAGCTATCTCTCAATTTTATTGTTATATAAAGCATTTGATTTCAAAAATCGAATTACTAAAGGATATTTTTTCCTTAATGGTGCTTTATTGACAAAAGCACCATTAAGAAGAACTTTTTTTTTATATTTTAAAAAAATTGAAAGGAATATAGTAAATAGAAACTAAACAAATACTTTATGTACTAATAACTTTATGTATTTCAATAAACGCTGTTTTTATTTTCACAATATACTAAGAAAAGTTGCCAAGAATTTATGTAAAAATTAAATGTAAATTTATCATTCGATTTACATTAATGTGAGGACTATAAATTCATGACTCATGTTGCATTTTGGGGAGCTTCACGTTACTTTAATTTTTGAAGTCATTTACTAAAATTATATATTCCTGTCAAATAATTTTATACCATCTTAAATCAAAACATCGATTAAAACTAGTTTAGTTTGATAAACACTCTTGATACAAAATTGGAAAACTAATACAACCGTATAATTGAACTAAGTTCTTAACATGAGTTCATAATAATGTTGAAACTATTCAGTGATGTATATTTCTGCACATTAAATTCAAAGATTGAGCTTCCTTGTGATTCTTCTACCCCTAATCACATACAAGAACGTCCAATTTCAAGCAGAAATTGCATGTAACAGTTTCAATCTTTCTATTGATCGCAACAAAGAGAGAAAGATGTTGGTCAATGATTAAACCGTGAGCTAAGGCATTGGTATTCTTTTACATTTACGATTTATTTAACTTATCTCTAGTATTATAAATTACGATTATATCCAACTTTTTGAATATTGATTTAATGGCGTTTCAGTTGTCACCTCGTACGCTTGTTTAGCTAATTGTCTCATTCAAAATTTAAAACATTTATACTGACATTAGACGTCTGACACTGGTTACTACAAACACGATTAATCTGGAAAAGACATTTATAAATAACGTTTGACATGAAAAATAATAATAAATGTCCACTAAATTTATGAATCACTGTAGTAATAAAACTAAATCAGAAATTTGGAATAGATCGTTACCATAATATAATGTTTTTCAAATTTTTAATTCGAGTGATGAATTAAACTCTTTCTTAAGTATTTATCAAAATATGCTTTCTCTTTATCGAATTGAAGATAAAAATAACGCATTCGATATGTTGTTCTTTAATCAAAGTTAGTATCAGTCGATCTAAACTTTATCTTATTACATTTTTACATGGATTGATTATATTCATTTCTCAAATTATACTTCAGCATATGTTTTTATTTTTCATACATTTAATTCTGTTATTGGATGGATTCAATGATAAACTAGGATCACACAAATAATTATAAAATTATAATCAAAAACTTACAAAGAGAGAAATATTTATATATAGCATATACAAATATTTCGGAGGATTTATTGCATTTCATCTATAGTTTTGTTTTCTTTTTTGTTTACTTTATAAAAACGAATGTCAAGTTGGGCAGACCTATTTTTAAAATTTTAAAATATTTATATTCAATCGTTAGTGCCGCATTAATGCTATTCACCGATACCCCAAAAATTTGACGTTAGTGCCGCGTAATTACGCGTTTTAGAAAGGATTCTTGCAGGCCGCCCAACTTGACGTCAAATTGGATGATTTGCTAGAAACTGCTGTTTATTTAAAAGAAATTTTATTGTCCATTGTTAGTGCTACGTTAGTGCAGTAGATTGCCAAAGTTCCAACGTTATTGCTGCATAATTATACGTTTAATAACAATTTTTTTTAAAAAATCGCGTCATGTGATATCTCGCGACAGAATATGATAGCTCTCGCGTAGTTTAATGATCACTTTGTATTTGTTAGCGTTTTCTTGCTGTCGTTTATTTGTTTCAGCGATTGAAACCAAGTTACTATATAGAAGTTGCTACTTTCAGCAATAAGTTTCTGTTTAGTTGTGCAGTCATATTCGTAATTCAATTATTCTTATTTTAAAATTATTTCAATACGTTAATAATAAAAATATTTAGCAGTCTAAATAATTCCGTTCTTTAAAAATAATACATTACTTATTCGCGATTGTTTAACATTGGTTGGATCAGTTTTCCTCAGGGAAGCTCTGAGTCCTTAACTATTTATTATACACATCACTGATATTTCTAACCTATTTAAAATATTATACGAAGATTCTTCTCTAAGACAGATTGATATACAACTTTTAACAAATAGCATCATGTTTCTTACTTTTTCTCCTATCTCATTACAACATAAGATTTCAATTGCTTATCATTACTGTCTTGTTAATAATTAATGCTAATAAATCAAAAATTATAATCTTCAAATAACACTAATCAAATTCAAAGATTCCTTTGGACAAAATGATCATGATGATCAATGATGTCAATTATCTTTCTGTATATTTCTCAAATAATGCAAATATTATATTGTATTAATAATAATATGAAAAACATTGTACAAGATTATATTATAATATCAAATCTCATATCTTTTCTTGTTAAAATAAAAATCTCCAATCTATCTTTATCCATTTCATTTAAACTTTTTCATTTTATTATTTAAAACTTTAAGCTCTGTCTGTTTAAATTCTAAATGCTTCCAATGAAACAAAGAACTCTGTATATGTTTGTCATTCTTTTAATTTATAACAGTAGCAGGCTTGTATTAAAAAAAAAAAAATTATTATTGAAATTAGATTGATTTGAAAGATTCCATTGGAAACCTGATAATTTTATAACCAGAAGTTATTCAAATTTTATAGGAAAACTGGCTCTTAGAGCAATGTTAAAAGAGTCAGTTTTATTCAATGGCTAGTTTGATAAAGGATATACACTAAATAAATATCCAGAAATAAAAGATGAATACATAAAAAATATATTTTCTTTAGAATGAGAACAAGAAATGCTGCATTTTGAAAAAATTCTGATTAAGATTATTCAAAAATGTAGGCATATTTACATTTTAGTGGTTTTTGCAATTATGTAATTCATAGATGAAAAAAGATAATGCTGAAAAATACTATATGTTAAACCTGTTTTATATTAATTGTGAAATTTAGAGTTTTAACTATCTTCCAAACTTGTGAAGCTAATAATTTCCAAGTGAATTTATTATAAACATTCGTCTGGGTTTGATAGAATCAGAGACAGAAATTTGGATACAGTTTTGTTACAGAAATAACTCAAATTATAACTAGATTAAAGATTTTTAGAAACAATTTTTTGAAATAAGAATGATGATATAGTATTTGAAGTTAGTATATTCGTAATAATTCGATTCTGAAATATTTTAAACAAATTTTTTTCCAGGAAAATTTATTCCAAATATTATTCGAAAAGGTCACAAAATGACACTTTATCAAACACTGAATGGACTTAAAAGATACCTGGTTGTTATGACAACCAATATGGTGGATGAGGTTTTTCTCAATTTTTTAAAGTAAGAGTCTATTGAAAAACTTGTCCATTTTGAAGTAGTTTTGAAAATTC
This sequence comes from Olivierus martensii, assembly GCA_000484575.1. Lineage (NCBI taxonomy): Eukaryota > Metazoa > Arthropoda > Arachnida > Scorpiones > Buthidae > Olivierus > Olivierus martensii. The sequence continues at coordinate 16,058 of AYEL01081659.1, read as the reverse complement.
CAAGTTGAAATTGTTATTTTACTTCTTTTCAGTTGATATACAATGTTAAGTTATTTTATATATTCAGAAGAATGTATATATTTATATAACTTCATATACATATATTTATTCAAATGAATTGATAGAAATGTTAGATATAAATTTTTTTGAATATAATATAATAAGATTTTTATAATAAAGTATGTGACATTTTATATATAAAGTTACTGGATAAAAATATAAATATTATTAGAAAAAATAATACTAATAATAAATTTTATTTTTTAAAACATTAATAGAATTTAATTAATGTTAATTTAATGTAAAATAATACTCAGAAAATGCAATTTTAGAAAATTAACACGAAAACATTCAGTTATATTTATTTATATTAAAAAGCGCAAGTGTGTGACAATATTATCTTGCAGATGTACTGTTTGGAAGGAAAGTAAGAGGGAAAAAAAAAAGCTTTTAAGATCAACATTAAGTGGTTATCTTTCTGGTATACCTCAGGGATTTAGCTGTCTCAACTAAAACATTTTGACATGATTTATCTCAAGTACAAATATACTAAATGACATTTATGCAGCTTACCGCATAATTAGTCATTGGTGTTACAAAATTAATGTCACAATATGAATTATGATCATTATTTTCTCCCCACTAACCAATTCCAAAACATTTTTCATTTTTTTTTTTAAATTAGATTCTTTTATGATCAGTTTAAATTATCATCATTATTATTATTTTTTTTTTTTTGAATAAATATGTTTTAAAATTTCATAGTTCAAATATTTATCTAAAATTAAGAAATTATCATTATTATTATTATTATTATTATTTTAATTTTCCAAAAAAACAATCGATTGTTTTCGATTTCAATTGTATTATTTATACTCTATTCGATATCGATGTCGAATAATCGACTAAAATAATCGATTCCATATAAATTGTCTTTTACATAAAAAACAATCGATTGCTTTCGATTTTAATTGTATTATTTATACTCTATTCGATATCGATGTCGAATAATCGACTAAAATAATCGATTCCATATAAATTGTCTTTTACATAAAAAACAATCGATTGCTTTCGATTTAAATTGTATTATTTATACTCTATTCGATATCGATATCGAATAATCGACGAATATAATCGATTCGATATAAATTATATTTTACATAAAACAATCGATTCTTTTTGATATAAACTATTATAATAATTATAAAAAAGCATTCAAACATAAATAGGCGAGCTGCAAATGTGAGTTGAGTTTAGTTGAACTGCGAAACTTGGACAGTAAAAGTTGAGTGAGCGATGAATTGTGAAAGCGAAAGTGGACTAACTTGAAGAACTGTGAATTATTCTGAAATAAAGACATAAATTAGTGTTGTATGAGATGAACTGTGAGTTATTCTGAATTAAAGACAGATTAGTGTTGTATGAGATATCAGATTTTTTTGGAATATTTAGTTATAGTGAAACAAGATTATTTTGTTTTGTGTGAATAAATTGTACTATACAGATTATTTTGTTTTGTGTGTAAATAAATTGGACTATATGAAATATAGAAATTTTGTTTGTTTGTGTGTAAATAAATTGGACTATACAAAATATAGCTGTATTCACTCATTATTAATCTCTACGGTGTGTAAATAAATTGGACTATACGAAATATAGCTGTATTCACTCTTTGTTGTATTGAATTTAGTTATAGTGAAACAAGATTATTTTGTTTTGTTATGGACTATACGAAATATAGCTGTATTCACTCTTTATTAATCTCTACGAGCTCGTAAACCCACAAAACGTGACAATATGATACTCTTAATTTATAAATGTATAATGCAAAAAACAATCAAAATAAAACCCCAAAAAAATTTTTTTGTTTTCATTTAAAATCCAATTCAAAAATAAAACCCAAAAAAATTTTTTTTGTTTTCATTTAAAAACCGTGTAAATTGAATGCCGTGCAAATCGAGGGCTAGGTGTATAATAAGAAGTGATATTTCGGATATAATTTAAAATATTCTTGATTAGTAACGGATAATATGTAGATTTTAAAGTTGCTATCCTTAATTACGCTATCATGTAATTTTCATTTACTTATTTTTCGTATTCTATTTCATCAATAAAATATTCCCTATTTGTTAAACAAAATTATTATATTATTATTTAATTTTAATAGAATATATGTTATCTATATCCACGTAACACTAAATATTATATATATATATATATACTGTATATATGTGTGTGTGTGCGCGCATATATATACAATATATGTGTGAGTATATACCTAACATACATACTGATTACATTAATATATACTGTATAATTTGCGTGTACTACCCACGGTGGCCAAATTGCAGATCGCGAGCTATATGCGGCTCTTTGGAACTGTCAATGTGGCTCCATACCATGAAAGTCAATAGTTAATATGAAGCAAATATCAATTTAATTTTAAAAAAATATTTGTCATTTGTTTATTTAATGTGAAAAGTATTATGCATCTATAAGAAATAAATGCGTGTGAAATATAAAATAAACAATTTTTGAAAACCATTGTTAAGATTACCCGAAAAAATTGATTGCGATTCTCAAGTATTTGAAATTTTCCTGTGTGTCGTAGTGACATGAAGTTTGGCCACTCCTGTTTTATACTAATACAATTAGACACAAACCTTATTGCAAAATAAAGATAATATAACATTTTATATAACATTATATAAATTTAAATCGATCTAATATAATACCATCATTATCATGGTTTCAATCACTTGAAACAATTATAGCGATAGCGAGAAAACATTAACAAATACAAAGCGATCGTTAAACTATACGCGATCTACCATATTCTGTCGCGAGATATCATGTGACGCAATATTTTTTATAAAGTTGTTATAAAACGCGTAATTATGCGGCACTTAACGTTGGAACTTTAACAATCTACGGCTAACAATCTTAAACTTTTTATTAATTTTTAATACAATAATATTATATTATATATAATTATAGCATATAGGCAAAAATTCAATAAAATATTCATTATAAAATAATATTGAAATGCATACATTTATATAAAATAAAAGCCATGATCTGGAAATATTATAAGAAGTTAACTTTTTGCATGATTTATCGCGAAACAAAATTATTTTATATATTTTTGTATACCATATTTGATTTTTGAAACTCTCCATCTTTCTTCAAATTTTAGGATATTTCATCATATTTATGACGTATTTTTAAAGAAATATATCCTAAAATATGAAATATTAGTTACTAGGTATTTCATATAAATTTGATTTTAGAATATAATTTAATGTTCTAAATTATTTTTTCGCGATATTATACAGTATATAGAATTCCGAGCCGACTAAAAAATTAATCACACACAGACTAAAAGATTAAAAATATATTTTTGCAATATTTATGTAACAAATTGAATTCTGTTAATTCGGAATATTCGAAGAAACTGCAACATGGCACTTTATGCACTCTATTAATTTTTATACTGAAAACTGTTTTAATTTAGAAAATTCGGTAGACTTCAATATGATGATGACATTAATATCTACTGGAAAATATTGATAGTAAAAATCTTAGTTTAAACAAGATTTTTTCATGAGTACACTATGAAGAGTATTAAAAATGATAAACTTTCCTTTTCAATCTCTTAATTTGAATGGTATTCTTAATCGCATTTTAATAATAATTATTTTATTGTCAAACATCTTTTTAAAAAATAAAAAAATGTCTGAAGAACCGCTACATTCTTTATTTTGAATTTTTTTCAGAAAATTTTGGATTCTTTTCTGAAACCATGTTAACTGGAAATGCATATCTGTTGATATACAGTATTCATAGTCGTATATTCTGGTATAAAAATAAAAAAATTTTTATTCTAATACGAGTTCAATGATATTAACGGGAATCAGGTATCGTAATAAATTGAGAAATTTATTTCTTTTAAAACTAATAGACTGAAAGATTATTCATAAGTTTAATAATAAGGTATTTCAACTTTAAAATTACATTGGCTAATAAATCTTTAAAGCTTTTATAATAAGATCGGTAATAATATTTTTCAAATTAAACGCTTGGCAGATATTGTTTTCTTTAAATAATTCTTGGAATAAATTAAATCGGTATTCAGCATTATGCAGTGTAATTTAACTGTAAACAAGTCTGTTTAATTAAGGATAATTTACAATTTTGTGAAAACATCGCAGTAAAATTGCAATTTATTTTCTTATTATCAAAATTATTTAATGGAAGGAAATAATAAATGATATGCCATTTGGCGATACGAAATAAATTAAAGTTTTTTTTTTTCAAATTAAAGAACAAAGATAAGCAAAATGTTTTCTCGTAATAACAATTCAGGATTTAATGCAAACATACTATGTAAAGTAATATCAAGAAATAATTTTGCAATATATGAAAAGAATTTTTTAACTGAGAAAGATCGAACTTTAATCTCGTTAGATAAAGAAGCAATTAAGAACAAAGATAAGCAAAATGTTTTCTCGTAATAACAATTCAGGATTTAATGCAAACATTCTATGTAAAGTAATATCAAGAAATAATTTTGCAATATATGAAAATAATTTTTTAACTGAGAAAGATCGAATTTTAATCTCGTTAGATAAAGAAGCAATGCAATCGTTTGAGAAAAAAAATTCTATAATTTTAAATTATCTGAAATACTTAATTCGTTTTTTAAGAGCAACTCACAGGCGAATCATAAAAGCAATTATCGCCAACAAAAAGTATTGTTAATATATTTCATGTAAATCATTCGAAGAGTTGTTTTAAACCAGGAGTGGGCAATTATTTTCTGCCGCAGGCCGAATAAACAATTTTTAGGATGAAGCGGGCCGTATAAAAACTGAAAAGTACTAATGGCGAATTTAACCTTACGGGGCCGTAATTATGTAATAATTAATTAATATAATGAAATTATTAATGATAACATTAGGTAACATTATTAATTAATAAAAATTACTTTGACTTAAAATGATTTTGATTCATCTCATCATATGGTGAGAGGAATATGTTTATGCAATCTTGCATAAACATATTCCTCTAACAATGGTTGCGCCAGTTTATCTGCACACGTTCTAGTCAATCTAGCTAACATGTGTAGCCATTTTTGCGATACTCACACAAAGAATATATTCGTGTATCAATATTATTTAAAAAATATATATACTTTTCTTGTGTTACTTTCTTAGTTTTTGTTTGCATGCAGAGTTCAAAATCATCCATAGAAACTATTTTTTTTTATTAGAAACATTAGAAAATAATTCGTTCCATGAATTAATAAATTCAGACAATTTTTTTAAGAAGAGTTCAAAATCATCCATAGAAACTATTTTTTTTTTCATTAGAAACATTAGAAAATACAGTAATTCGTTCCATGAATTAATAAATTCAGACAATTTTCTTTAAAATCATAAGTATTTTATTAAACTGATTGATTGTTAACAACCTATTACATCAGAATGTTACAAAATATTAAATATCTACATAATTATTTTTGTAAAAACAAATTTACAGCTTAATGTGAATGGTGAAATTTACGATGTTCATAGTTAATTACATCATCAAAATTTTGAGTAATCTCGCTAGCATATACATATTCTGTACAGAGTAGCCATTATTTTATTTTTTCTTTTCGGCTAGAATTTTACGCATGTCGGCTTGACACTGTAATGTGTTCTAATTTATGCGGCGGGCCGTACAAGATGCTTTCGCGGGCCGACTTTTGTCCACCTCTGTTTTAAACATTCCGCTATTCTGTTGCTATCATCTCAAAGGAATATGTAAATCTTTTGTTTTATTTTTCTGTCCTTATAAATCGACAATAATTTTAATGATAGAAGAAAAAAACGGATTCATATCAATGATACTTAATGAAATCTAAGAGAGGAGCAATTGAGAAAAAGATCAAAGAAATTAATCTGTATTTTCTGATGTTTAATATATTGTAAGAAGAAAACCTTGTCGATCTTTGTGAAGTTTGTTATAAACAACGGAAAAGTTCATTTGTTTGAAGAATATTGCGAAAAATATTGCGTTTTCCATATAAATAAAAAGAACACTCTTTCTTCTTCCGGATAATAAAATATTTCGAATAATATTTGCTTGTTTGAAGAATATTGCGAAAAATATTGCGTTTTCCATATAAATAAAAAGAACACTCTCTTCTTCCGGATAATAAAATATTTCGAATAATATTTACATATAATATGTAAACACTAGAGTATTATGTCAAAATCGAAGATTCTAAAATAGTAGTATAAAAACTTCAAATTATTTTTTAATGAATTTACAACCATAAAATTATGACGCCATAGCACATTTTTTGAATAATAAAGTACTAATATTTAAAATGAATGTAACAATAAGGATGAATTTACAAATATCTTAAATTATCTTATATTCATATACTTTACATTTCAAACCATATGAACTATTTTTTAGATATAGGATATGTTGTATCCTTGTATATATTTTAGAGTTGTTTGTCCGCAATACATTTCAAAACTACAGCATTAAATCTATGACCATGAAACTTTTATGTGGTCTTAAGATGATCTAGAACAGGAATGGCCAAACTTCATGTCACTACCAGTCACATAGAAGAATATAAAGTACTTGAGAGCCGCAATCAGTTTTTTCGGTAATCGTAATAATGGTTTCAAAAATAATTATATATTTCATATGCATTTAATTCGTATAGATTAGATTCATACTACTTTTTACAATAAATGAACAAATTACAAATATATTATTTTTCTAAATTAAATAGATATTTGCTCCATGTTAACCATTGACTTTTGTGAGGTCCGTGAGGAGTCTTATTGACGAAATTTTTTGTGTGTTTCGACATCAATTCCTGACACCGAATTGTGGTGTCAGAGAGTGTTGAAAAACTGAATGTGCGCTCATTTATAATGTTGAACGTCAAGTCTGACACCGGGAGCAGTTTAGACCGTGTTGCTCCAGCACGGTGAAGAATATTTAAATGAGCGCATATCAGGATTGTGGCCGAAAAACTATGAGCGATATGGATAAGAGATGCGTCAGGGGTGCAGAAGTGAAGTGAGAAATGCAGAAACAATCGACAACTTTTAAACTATATATAACTAAATAATATATTTAATATAATAATAATAATAATAATTAGAAAACAAATATAACAAGAATAGAAGACAAATAACACAGAATAAAACTAACGAAAGTATAAAGTTAAAACCTAATTCTAACCTTAACGGGACTTTATTGTAATTTAACGCGCGAGAGACAGACAGATCCATAAACATACCCATGAGAGAGAATCTTTTTTCTTCTTTTCTTCATATTTTCTTTAGTTTCTTTTCCAAATAATATTTTCTGTAGTTTCTTGAACTGAAGACAAAAATACTGACGAATACAAAGACGATGACATTCATTCGACCATGGACATAGTTGAAGAGGAGAAGTGAAGAAGGGATGAGCTGAGCCACAGCCAGAGCCAACTAGAGCAAAACTCTGTACAAATTGTTAAAAACTCTTTCCTTCTTTTTTTACTCCTCCTACTTTCTTTAAATTCTCCAATCATGTTAAATTGAATAGAAGGTTCAAAACGAAACTAAGCTCTTCATTCGACAAGGGAAATTCTATTTCATGCATCGTATTGATATAGAAAACTGTCAAAATAAAATTATGCTAGTTTACTTTAATCAGGACCCATGACCTCGAGTTACTGAGTCCCTCGGTTTGTTTCTCTCTCAGATATATTTTATGAGTTTATCTGACAAGTCTAACATTCCATTTCCCTCTCACGACCAAAAGTCATTCAAAAATAATACAATTTTCCCGGTTAATTTCGTTAGCTTTACAATACAAATGAAGTTATTACATTTAATTCATACAATTAATTTAGTAATAAAAAAAGAATATTGACAAGGACAAGGAACTAGAATTGTGCTTTTCAAGTTTCATAAATATTTTTTAAAAAGAACTTTCCGACAAAATAGAGCTCTGCAAAACAGCTGGTCTCGCATCATGTGATTCGTTAGCTTAGTTGTTAATTGCCATTTTTTTAATTATCGCATCACATGATTTGTTAGCTCAGTTGTTAATCGTTATTTTTTTTATCGCGATCAATTCAGATCCGACAATATCATTATTAAAATTAATAAAATTATAACTATATAAACTATATTTGAATAAATGAAAATTAACATATTGTAATGAAGACAAATTATTTAATTAATTAAAAATAGACGTTCACCAGTTTTTGTTTTCTTAAAGATGATTTCTAGACGATTATTATTTTAAATTCTGCAAATAAAGTCTGATTTTTCTTAAAAGATGATTTCTAGACGATTATTATTTTAAATTCTGCGAACAGTCTGATTCTATTGTTTGTTTGTGTTATACTGTATATTACTTGACACCTGCAAGTGGTGTGACATCGTAGTTTTGGATTCCATTAGAAGAAGAAAGTCTGTCCGAGATTCTACACTTTCATGGTATGGAACCACATTGAAGGGTGTTTTTTAAGAGAGCACACAAGAATAGGAAACGGAGAATCTCAGTCCGCGTTAAAAAAATGCGACCGTGCGCAAATTTGCATATAAAGTTGCAAAAATGTGTTAATTTGCATAAACCTTGTGAGGAGAAAATGCGAGAGTGCATGCAATGTACAGCTCCGGCCAAAATGTTTGTCATCCATTGTAATTAATTAAAAACACAACTATCAGGTTTTTAATGGTCAATACGGGTAAAATTTCGACATAATAAAATGTTTAAAATGAGTATTGGTTAATAATAATGAGATTTTTTAATCTTTGAAATCACACCTCCAACGTATTGCACGCTGGACCAATATTGGAGATTCCTTATTCGGGAGGAAAAGTTATGAATGTTTGTCAATCTGACACTTTTAATAATAATGAGATTTTTTAATCTTTGAAATCACACCTCCAACGTATTGAACGCTGGACCAATATTGGAGATTCCTTATTCTGGAGGAAAAGTTATGAATGTTTGTCAATCTGACACTTAAGTAGTAGGGACAAAATTGTTTGTGTGTTTGAATTTCGCGAGAAATGATCATCTCTCCAATTACAGTTATTTAATGATAAGAAATTATATTTTCAATATTTAAGTAAACTCATTAGAAATGCTTATTAACATTTAAAACCTTCTATAATTTTAATATTAGAGAGTTTTATTGATTAAATTGAAATTCATTATACAGCCTAATAATCTGGCATATTCAAAAATGTTAACTTTCTAAATACCTAAAATTCATAATTAACAAAAATGCTTTATACAATATGGTTGGCCAATAAGTCCATGTGGTTTTTCTAAGTAAATAACATAAAACTTTTTGATATTAAACAAATACCTAAAATTCATAATTAACAAAAATGCTTTATACAATATGGTTGGCCAATAAGTTCATGTGGTTTTTCTAAGTAAATAACATAAAATTTTTTGATATTAAACAACAACTTTATTCAACAATGTATTGAATATTTTGATCCACTACTTTTTGCCATACCTGAGCTCAGGCCGAACTCTGGATTGCAGAGTCGCTAGCCGTTAGGCAGTTATAATTAATAGAATTGCATTCGTTCTAAACTGCAACTTTGCAAACTTTATTCAACAATGTATTGAATATTTTGATCCACTACTTTTTGCCATCTTTCTGACAACTTCATAATTCCATGTTCAAAAACATCCTTATCTTTAAAATGTTTATAATATTACTTTTTTTTTTCACTTTCTTCTTTAATATAATTAATAGAATAATATAACAGCCTTACTAAGTGAAAAAAACAAATTTAACTTTATTACCAAAGAACTTTTGGCTTAATCAAGCTATCATCAGCGGTTGATTTTTATGAATAAGAACAATCATTAGAATATATTTAAATTTAAAATTTAAAATACATATATAAAAATGAATAACATTATAATATATATAGAAAAGTATATACATTGTAGAATAAATTAATTTTATATATTATTCGTATATAATTACACTTTTAACTATAAGTGATTTTTAATTATCAGTAAAATAGCATTATTATTGGATGTTGGAAAACTATGGTGCTGGGATTATTTCTGGAGTATTATCATTTATTATTTGCATTTTTTGTGAATATTTTACTATTTCCAATGTTTCCGCCCATCATTATCTTTTGTGGCAAAAAACTGATCTAGGTGCCATTTTGATATCATCATTGGAATCAAAGATTTTTCCTCTTAAAGAGATTTTAGATCTGAGGCAAAAAGTGATGCAGACAAGGCTGATGTAGTTATTACACTTTTAACTATAAGTGATTTTTAATTATCAGTAAAATAGCATTATTATTGGATTTGGAAAACTATGGTGCTGGAATTATTTCTGGAGTATTATCATTTATTATGTGCATTTTTTGTGAATATTTTACTATTTCTAATGTTTCCGCCCATCATTATCTTTTGTGGCAAAAAACTGATCTAGGTGCCATTTTCATATCATCATTGGAATCAAAGATTTTTCCTCTTAAAGAGATTTTAGAAGATCTGAGGCAAAAAGTGATGCAGACAAGGCTGACGTAATTTTTCCATCAGTTCAGAAAGACAATGTATCAGCCGCCACATTAAACATCCTGCAACATCAAACAACTACCCATCAAAAATAAGATTTTATCTATTACATACTTAGTGTTTTAAAAAATTAAATAAAGATTACTGTATAAAATTCAAAGTACTACTGCCAAAATGTATCAACTAAGAACACAAATTTGATATAGACAAAGGTTTACACATCACTGCACTAGCACAATGAGCAAATCTAACAGATTTGGTAATAAAATGGGATGATATCAAACTAAATACTCCTTGATCCTAATCCAATTAAAGGAAAATTTGCAGAAAACTTTACTAAAATAATGTGTAAAAATCTTTCACTTAAAAAACATTAAATTAAAATAAATTAAATTAAAATCCATAAATAAAGAACTTATTTTCTTTCATGTACACAATAGTATCACTTTTACACAAGCATTAATAAACATAACAGTCACATCTTTACTTGTGTCCCCTATTCCTGTTCTGCTGCACTTTCTCATTCAATGCAAACTTCCAGGCTTCTGAAATATTAACAGATTGTCTCTCATTTATTACTCTTCTCTTTCTACTTCCTGTGAAAATGTGTAATTCTTCCGCTATAGATATTTCATTTATGTCGTGTATGCCAAGGTTGTTAAACAGCTACACGACAAATGAAATATCTATAGCGGAAGAATTACATTTTTTCACAGGAAGTAGAAAGGGAAGAGTAATAAATGAGAGACAGTCTGTTAATATTTCAGGAGCCTAGATGTTTGCATTGAACGAGAAAGCGCAGCAGAACAGGAATAGGGGACGCAAACAAAGATGTGACTTTGTTATGTTTATTAACGCTTATGTAAAAGTGATACTATTGTGTACATGAAAGAAAATAAGTTCTTTATTTATGGATTTTAATTTAATTTATTTTAATTTAATGTTTTTTAAGATTCTAATTATTTTAATCTATTTAAATTATTTTAATTTTCGAATTTGTTCTATGTTCTAGAACGCCAACATTTGTAGCGGTTGGTCGTTCTATAGACTGTATTTATGTTTGAGAGTTAAAGAGGGCTACTTAAAGCTGAAAACGTTCCTCAATAAATTAAATGTTTTACTGAGAATTAACTTTGGACTGCTTATTAGTGCTTATTGTTAAAACCTTAATTACATTAGACGCCTTTAAGAGTAGTGTTTTGTTATGAACATTTAATGTTTAAAAAATACTATACTCTGGAGTACTTTTGGCTTCAACAAGCCCACTTCAGCAGGATTACATTCATTTATAAATAAATACTTAAGATAAATTCACTTTTCCACAAGAATTCTAAAAGAACAATTTAAATATAAATTATAAGCATAATATAAACAGATAGCAACTATGATATTCTATAGTGCAGCATTGACTAGTACTTGCAAGGAATCTTTAAAGGAACTTTTTCAGGTACACTTTCCTGGGTCTACCTTGATTGATGACTCATCCTGCCTGCAGGTGCAGTTCAACCTGATGGATGTGATTATCATGCCAAGAGGGAGGATTGACACCTTGTAAAAAAGAACAATTTAAATATAAATTATAAGCATAATATAAACAGATAGCAACTATGATATCCTATAGTGCAGCATTGACTAGTACTTGCAAGGAATCTTAAAAGGAACTTTTTCAGGTACACTTTCCTGGGTCTACCTTGATTGATGACTCATCCTGCCTGCAGGTGCAGTTCGACCTGATGGACGTGATTATCATGCCAAGAGGGAGGATTGACACCTTGTAAGAGGGATGATTAATCAGTCTAATATTAGATGGGCTATAAGTGTTTTCAAGCCCTTCAATTTGGCAGGACCAGATGGCATTTTCCAGTGTTCTTGCAACAGGGCATTGACGTTCTGGCCTCTCCTCTTTGCCATGTCTTTTGGGCCTGTTTGGCCTTTGGCTATGTTCCATGGACCTGGAGGCAGGTATACGTCTGATCAGCCTGATGCCCTTTTTATTGAAGACATTGGAGAGATTGGTGGATAGGTTTGTTAGGGATGGGGCCTTGTCTAAGATCCCCCTTTGTTGCAGTCAATTTGCCTATCAATCTGGCAAATTGACCGAACATGCTCTTTATGCCTCATTGAGAGGGCTATTGAGTACAAGGAAATTGCCCTTGGCACTTTCCTTGATATTCAAGGGGCTTTCGACTCTACTTCTTTTGAGCAAATTAGCCTTGCTGCTTTCCGACATGGAGTCAGTTCAACGATTATTCGTTGGATTAGCTCTATGCTGAGGCATAGGGTTGTTTTCAGTAGACTCTATGATGAGGAAGTTAAGATTTTCATTGACAGGGGTTGCCCACAGGGGGTATTGTCTCCCCTTCCTTGGAGCTTTGTGGTAAATGAGTTATTGGCTTTACTCAATGGGGAAGAGTTTCTTCACTGTTGGATATGCTGATGACATAGCCATCATTGTAGTGAGGAAATTTCCTAGGACTGTATCTGAGGTCTTTCAGACAGCTCTTAATACAGTTTCTGATTGGTGTAATAGGGTTGGATTGTCTGTTAATCTGGCTAAGACTGTTATTGTACCTTTTACTCGAAGAAGACAGTTGGTAGGGTTAACTAAGTTGACCTTCTTTGATAAAAGGTTGCAGTTTTCTATTCAGGTCAAATACCTTGACATTATGCTTGACAAGGGTTTGATTTGGAAGCCATACATTGAATTTGTTGTTAGGAAGGTCTGTAGAGCTCTTTGGGTTTTGGTATTTTTGGTAAGAATTGGTGGCTTAGGCCAGGGCTGTTGTTTTGATATATACATGGTTGTGAGCCCCTTCTTACTTACACTGCCATTGTTTGGTGGCAAAGGGTTTTACTTAAGACTTGCAGGACTGAACTTGGAAAGATTCAAAGGTTGGCCTGTTTGAGCATCACTGAGGCTATGAAGACTGCTCCTACTGCTGCTCTTGAGATCCTCTTGGGCATTCCTCCTTCGCATTTGTTTGTTAAGGCGAGTGCCCGGGAGGGTTATTATAGACTTCATTATTCTGGGAAAGGGATTTTTTGGATCCAAAAGGTGAAGCATTTATCTTTTGAGTGGGACAGATTACACTGTAACATTCTTGGGATGGTTAAGGATTACATGATACCTAGATTTAACTTCTTCCAGCCCTTCATTGTTGATTTTCCCAATATGGGGAGCTGGGGAGGGGGATTTGGGTGCAGTATCAAGGGTGGTTTGGTCTGGCATACGGATGGTTCTAAAACCACTACTGGAACACTTCACACAATCTGGTGGGGCAGGTGTTTACTGCGAGGGGTCGCAGATGTTTTATTCTTATTCCCTCGGGTGGTTTTCCACTGTCTTTCAGGCAGAAATTTTTGCTATTTCTGCATGTGTTAGAATTAATCTTGAAAGGGGGTTATGCTTGTAAGCATATTTACATCCTATCTGATAGTCAGGCTGTTCTTAAAGCGTTTGATAGTTCCCGCTTTGTTTCTAAGCTTTTAAGAATGTCGTCTTCTCATTGAGGAACTGGTCACCAAGAACAGGGTGCAGCTTGTTTGGGCCGGAGCACAAAAGGATTGAGGGCAATGAGATTGCTGATGGACTTGCCAAGGAAGGGGCTTCTCGCCCCTTTTTTGGACCTGAGCCTGCCCTGGGCATTGGACCTGATGCTTTTGGGTGGGTCGTCAAGGACTGGTTAGCAGCCCGGCATCTCATTTCCTGGAGGTCTATCTCTGGTCTTAGACAGGCGAAGGCTCTCATTTTGGATTGCTCTGCTCAGCGAACTAAAGAGTTGCTTTCACTGAATAAACATGAAGTTAGGATTGTTACAGGGCAGTGTCATCTTAGAAGACATCTTCATTTGATTGGGCTAGTTGATAATCCTATTTGTAGATGATGTTAGGATGAGGAGGAAACTCCTCTTCACATCTTGTGTGAATGTGTGACCCTTTCTTGGTTTAGGCATGATCTTTTAGGGATGTATTTTCTTGTTCCGGAGGATCTTGCTACTGTCTCATTGAAGAAAATACTGTTGTTTGTTTTAAAGGCAGGATTTCTTCTGGGATGATCTGATTGGGGGTGCACAATAGATCGCTGCTGGTCGCGGTGCTCGGGCTGTATAGGCTCCTCCCTATAATCTACTACTACTACTACTACTACTACTACTACTACTACGCAGCATCCATAATGAATAAGCCTTATTAATTAAAGGATCTTGCTACTGTCTCATTGAAAAAAATACTGTTGTTTGTTTTAAAGACAGGATTTCTTCTGGGATGATCTGATTGGGGGTGCACAATAGATCACTGCTGGTCGCGGTGCTCGGCTGTATAGGCTCCTCCCTATAATCTACTACTACTACTACTACTACTGTGCAGCATCCATAATGAATAAGCCTTATTAATTAAGAAAGTTAATTTTAAAAATTGATTACAGGATGCTTAAATACAATAAACAAATAAATACATAAATAAAATAAATATTAATAACAATAATAATTATATATAATATGTTCTAATTAGTTAACACAGTAATATACATACCGTATATACTCGAATATAAGCCAATCCGTGTATAAGCAGACTCCCCGACTTCAGAGTTTAAAAATTGGCAAAAATGCATAACCCGTGTATAAGCCTACCCCGACTTTAGCACTTAAAATTTGGCAAAAATTTGAAACTGATAAATTACATGCTTTTTTATTTTTAGTTATCGATATATTAATGCCATTTGCCAAAATAAATATTTTATTGAAACTTTAAATATATACATATAAAATAAATTTTATAATACACCAATATATAATTTAAAAGGTATAAATTTTACGTTACCTGAAGTGTTTAAATATATACATATAAAATAAATTTTATAATACATACACCAATATATAATTTAAAAGGTATAAATTTTACGTTACCTGAAGCGATCAAATGCATCGTGCCGCCGACTCCAACCTGCATTTGTATAAGTGCATCAGATAGGCGATGCCGCGCCGCCTGTTGCGCCACGATGCAGAAATTCTCGACAAGAATCCAGCACAGCGCGCCTACATAAGATTCTTGGATTATTGTCGGAATTTCTGTGTCACGGCGCATCAGGCAGCGTGGCATCATCTAGCTGATGCACTTATATAAATGCAGGTTAGATTCGATGGCGCAACACGCTGGATTGCATCAGGTAAAGTAAAAAATCTAACCTGATGCGGATGTTAGGGTTATGTCGATTCAGAAAATATCAAGTTAACGAATAATAATAAATTTTGATAATTTACATAAAAGTAATTTCTTATTATTATTGTTTTCGAATAATTGTTTTCTTTCTATAAAAACCTTCATATTTAAGTATCACAGTAAAAATTCCATTGGAATACATCTACGTCACACAGCTCCCAAGAGACCGAAGTTTCGTTTTCCCTTATATTGTATTTTGTCTAGTTGAGTTGAGTTATCATATTCAAATCTTTGATCGTATTTTAAAATGAGTGGATCATCCTAAC
>AYEL01081657.1:0-36548 GCA_000484575.1 Olivierus martensii | reverse complement strand
TTTACATATGCAAATTAGGCCTAATTGCTTTCGAATTTTTTTTCTCTTATTCTTTTGATTCTTCATCAAAACTAAAAAAGGGTATCAGAGTACGGTATATTGCCGACAAAATCCAATTTTTTCGTGTCAAAATATTAAAATTCGAAAAAGTTATGGCAAAAAAACAAAAAATCATAATTTTTTTTAATGGCTCGCTGGAGCGGTAGACCGTTAAAAAAAATATTTTTGAGGAGCGGAAAGGGTTAAGTTAGCAGAAGCTATAGAAATATATAACTGGAAGAAAAAACATGCATTATGAACAAATCGACCATTTTACAGGAAATTGCAGCCAAGCCTACTTTACTGCACTACATATGGTATTGGGTGTAGTGTGTCAACAAAGCATCTGCAGACCAATTAAAGTAAAGTAGAAAATGTTATAGCTGTCTGAGAGTGGACAATTTTCTTATATGTTGTATTATGGGTTATAAATTTGAAAATTTATAAAATAAACTAAAATAAAAATTATTGAAATGTAGATAAAGCACATCAATAAATATATTTTATTTAAAAAAATAACAATTTTAAAAAAAAAAAAAAAAAAATAAAAAAAAAAAATTATTTAAAAAAATAACAATATTTTAATAAATTTATATTTTTTTTCACTTTTTGACTAATTAATTAATTAACTTATTAATGAAAATTTGCATTATACTTGGTTTTTTATCAGTAATTTTTAAAAATATTATCTAATTTTCTTCATTTATAGTTTATTCATAAAACTTGCCAATATCAAAAAATACCAAACATTTTGTTGGATGGCTAAGATTTCATACAAAAAAAATCATGTTTTTCCAATCTCATATAATGAACAAAAAGTTGAGAGAGAAATAAAATTCAAAAAAAAATTTTTACATCTTTAGAATGACAATAAAAAACATAATAAACTGTAAAAATTTTGATGAAAATTAAGTGAGATTTCACATTTTTAATTTTTTTTGCATAGTAGCTTAATTAGAAAACAACCATAGCATTCAAGGGGTTAAACAAGTTTCATTACTAACTTGTTTTGTTGTTTTATTATTATTTAAATAAACCTTTGTTAACACTTTTTTTGTAAGTGTTTGGATTCAATAAATCATTTTTATTATTTAACTTTATTTATTTTTAATTCCTAAGAAGTGCAAGCAGTCACCAGAAGATAGCCCATCAACACTGGAAGAACCTGTCCCAGTAGGAAGTCACAGCTTCTATTGTGGATCAAGTAGATCTTCACTATCAGCTCATCTCAAGAAGTCCCCTTAACTTCTTGACCAATAATAGTAATGAATGTTTCCCCATCTCAAATATCCAAGTATAATAATACGACCAATTAATGATTTTTCCAAGGTTTAGAACACTAGTTTATGGATTGAGAGATTCACCAAGAATAATGGGTAGATATTGTCATGAGCCAATTGGATAGAAACCCTGCCAAATAATGGCATATAAAGGAAAAAACAAGAAAAGGAAATAAAGAAAAAACTGGTTTGTTTCCCATAGGATGTAATGCAATTTTTGCTCTGTATAGTAACCACCTGTCTAATGTGTATATTGACCACTCATATAGTTAGTTTTAAGAAATTTTAATCTGCTAAAGTGATCAAGAAGATTAATTTCATGGAAAAATTATTATATTTTCCTTAGAATTTTTCTGTTAAAATTCTAAGGATTAGTATTCTATTAAAATTTTTCTGTTATGATAAAATAGACTGTTAAACCAGTATATTAAAAAGTAAACATTATAATACTACTTTATATTTATCTTTATACACTATTTTAATTTAGGTTTCACTATGTTAAATGCACTTTAAATTTGTTAATTCACTGAATTAACAAATTTGACAGAGGATATAGATATAAAAAATTTAAATACAAACATAACCAATATACTAATACAAACTGCTACTGTAGTGGCCGGAAAACAGAGACACGTCAAAAATGATAAATTATCTGATAAAACTAAATTACTATTGAACAAATGAAGAGAAATGAAGATAAATGGAAATGCTGTTTCA
This sequence comes from Olivierus martensii, assembly GCA_000484575.1. NCBI lineage: Eukaryota > Metazoa > Arthropoda > Arachnida > Scorpiones > Buthidae > Olivierus > Olivierus martensii. The sequence continues at coordinate 34,512 of AYEL01081657.1, read as the reverse complement.
AAGAATATTTAATATGCTGAACTTTGTAAAATGGTGAGAAAGTGTATCATTGACGATATCAGAAAGTACAATTGTAATTTTAGTTAAAAAAATCCATTGAGGAAAACAAAGGAATAAAATCTGTAAAAAAGCATCTTTGCTGTGGAAGAAAAAGGATTTTTGCTTTAAAAGCCAAAGATGGTAAAATAATTAAAAACCAAGAGGATATCTTAAAACATGTGGAAGAATTTTATTCTGATCTGTATAGAGATACAAATAATAGTTGTTTGGTGCAAAATTCAAAGAGTGAGATACCACCAATTTTGAAAGAAGTTCATCTCGCTATAAAGAAAATGAAAAAAGGGAAGGCACCAGGAGAAGATGGCATCACAGTCAATATCTTACATGAAGGAGGAGAACAAATAGAAGACATTCTAACAGATTTATTTAATAGATGTTTAAAACAAAAAGATGTACCAGAAGATTGGAAGAATGCAACAGTTATTCTTTTGCACAAGAATGGAGAAAGAGAGGATATATCTAATTACAGACCTATCAGTCTTTTATCTGTATTGTATAAAGTTTTTACTCGCATTTTGGCAGATAGATTAAAATGATCACTGGATGAAGCACAGCCAAGAAAACAAGCAGGATTCAGAGCAAGATACAGTACCATGGATCATATTTTTGTATTGTGAGAAATTGTGGAAAGAACAAATTAGTATGAAATTCCACTTTGTTTAGCGTTCATTGATTATGAAAAAGCTTTTGATAGCATTATGACATCGGCTGTGCTAAATGCTTTGGCTAATACTGATATTGATTCAGGCTATGTTGATATTTTCAGCAAAATTTACAGTCAAGCATCAGCAGAATTAGACTGCATAAATATAGTGAAAAAATTAAAATAGGAAAAGGTGTTATAGACAAGGTGATACTATTTCACCAAAACTGTTTTCTGCAGTCCTTGAAGTAATCAAAAAAATGGATTGGGATAAAACTGGTCTCAAAATAGATGGAGAATAAGTCATCTACGATTTGCTGATGACGTAATCTTGTTAGCTTCGAATCTAAATGAACTACAGAATATGATACAAAGCTTGGCCACAGAAAGCAAGAAGTAAGACTTACAATAAACAAGTAAAACTAAGGTCATCTACAATAATTTTGCTGATCAACAGAAGATAAAACTAGATAACATAGTTCTAGAGGAAGTCAGTGGCTATATTTACCTTGGACAATTGCTCACTCTAGATCAGTGGTTCTCAACCTTTTTTCTGTTGAGGTACACTTTTTAATATTTTTAAATTTGGCGGCACACCTAAATACTTTAAATAATAATCTAGATTTAACAACGAATTTTTATTAACAGATTATTATATTTATTCTTATTTATTACATTCAGATTACAGACATACTCATACATGGGATCATTAAATGACGGCCCTTATTAAGTTATAGCACCAACTGCGATTTTTGTCTTTTTAGAGAAACTATAATTTTAATTTAATTTTTATTCCTTAAATTATGAAAAACAACAAAACATTTTGGCTGTCACAGAAATTGAGGATTAGAATTTTCTAGCGATACTCTATTTATAGGAACAGTGGTTCGACTGCAAAAGGGATATTCAGACAACCAAGTTTCCCTATTAATATATATGATTCATACAATTATATGCATACAGTTCTTACACATACATACAATTCATTCTTAATTTTTCGCGGCACACTTTCAAAGATTTGGCGGCACACTAGTGTGCCGCAGCACAGTGGTTGAGAACCACTGCTCTAGATGGTGACCTTATGCCAGAAATAAACAGGACAATTAAATTAGCTTGGGTGCCTTTTGGTAGATACAACTCAATTTTAAAAGGAAAAATCCACTTTGCTTGAAAAGAAAAATATTTGATCAGTGTATTCTGCCAATTATAACTAATGGATCAGAAATTTGGACACTAATGAAAAGAGCTATTCAAAGGCTTCAAACAACACAAACGAGTATGGAAAGATGCATGCTGGGAATAACTAAAATAGACAAAACTTAATACTTGGGTAAGGAGTCAAACAAAAGTTATAGATGTAATCCAAAAAATAAAAAAGCAGAAGTTGACATGGGCTGAATAAATAAAAATAAATGATAATAGATGGACAACTAAAGTACTTCACTGGATAACAAAGAGATAAAAAATGACCAAGAAAGAGACCACATTACAGATGGAGAGATGAGATTGTTAATTTTACAACAAAGTGTTGGATCAGAGAGGCTGTAGATAGAAAGAACTGGAAATTGCTTGGAGAGACTTTCATTCTGCAGTGGATTGATAACAGTTGATTATGATGATGATGATGTTAAATGCAGATATACAGGTTAATATTAATTGTAGTACAGTATATGCTTGCTATAAAACTGTTCCTCAGAAGATGATATATGCAATATGTCGTAAATTTTGCTTTACTACAAGTTGATGATTTTAATTAATATAAATTTGCAGTTTGGATTACTCTGTTCACAGTTCATTCACTGCAATGAAAAAAAAAAAATGCCTCCTATTCAGTCAAATCCCAAAAAGCTCAGTTACAACAAAAATTGGAACTGATTAATTTCATGGAACACAGTATACAAAGAAAGTTTGCAGTCAACAAGACATGTCCAGCATTAATAAGTAAAAAGCTTTATTGGGAAACTATTGTGAAGCTGCAATAAAATGGATGGCAGGAGGCGGGGGTAATAGTGAGGGACTAGGCAGGAAAAAAGAGGAGAGTAGTGATGCTCCGACCGACTTTGAGTAATTTAATTTTGATCGTGCTACAATTCGACTGATTTTTCTGAGTATTCTTATTTTTGATTGTATTATGATTGAACTGATATTTTTTGAATATGCTTTGTTATTTGTGCAATTTATGTTGGAACTGTACTAAGACGTTTTTGTGTTTATGTCTTATGTGGAAACAATAAATCTCTTTTAAAATCAACTAGATTTTATGGTTTTCATTTCAAACAGAAGCTCTCGCCATCCTGAGACAACTAGCAATTAAATTCATCCTAACAGTAAGAATTTTATTTGATTGAGATTTGCGACAAGCTTAGTACCTCGAATGCTATGAAGTGCAAAACGAAAATGGGAGTTTATTTTAACATGCAGTTTTCATTAATATGTGTAATTTTTCTTTCTAGCATTCGGTATGCAATAACTTAACTTAATGAAAAGTGGTGTTTTTCTCTCTTGGGGAAAGGGAGGATCACTGTTCTGTATAGTGACCACCTGTGAAAAGTGACCAGTCAAGTTGGACCAGAAGGGTGGTCACTTTAACAGGTTTCATTGTATATATCAATAGTTATTCAGGTTGGTAGACATTCTGCCACTTATAAAAATAATAAAGGAGCTAAAGCACTGAGCAGAAAAAAATTCTTTTATTACACAAAAGAAACTGAAGTAGACCAGTTGATAGTGGTCAAAAAGTTTCTTTTGGTAATAATAAAATTTTTTCTGCTTAGTGCTTTAGCTCCTTTATTACTTATATAATTACTCACCAGTCAAACTGAATGAAATGAATAGACAAAAGAAATAAAAATTATGGTATCATAGAAGCCTCAAAGTCCTTGTGGGCATTCCCAGTAATGAGATCAAGAAAAAAATGGAAGACTGAAAATTATGTATAAATTACAATAAGTTAAATCAGGTAACAGTAACTAATAAATTCCCATTTCTTATTACTTCAAAGCTGATGTAATTATTAAAGGATGCCAAATTCATTTCTATTCTTGATTTATCTTTGAGATATTGGCAAGTTCTAATTAAAGCAGAAAACAATGAAAACAAATCAAATTCATCATTAACCAAGGGCTCTACTAATTTCTATATTAATGTCAATTGGTTTAAACCAAATGGCATTAATAGAAATTAGTAGAATCCTTGGTTGGTTGGTTTCTGGAAAGGTTTGGGTTCATAATCCTATGTTAGTATGGATCTACACATGTTGGATTTATTTAAGTCAGGAATTGTCTGTATCAAAATTCTCTGTCATAGTTTGTTTGAAATAATACCAAATACTTGATACTTATAAAGAATTTTTCCAACTAATGAAGGTTGTTTGTTTATCTTTTCTTCTTGGTAGTTGAATTACAATACTTTCTAAATATTTTATCAAATATTTAGAAAGTATTGTAATTCAACCACAAAAGGAAGCAGAATTTGGAAATAATTGCTTATTGGTCATTTTTTCCAATTTTCTTAAAATAATGTGTGAAAAATACTTTCTTCTTCATAACAAGAATTAGCTTTTATTCAAAAGATGACTATTATAGAAATTATTTTTTTAAATAAATATTTCTATAATTTATATTTCTGAAATGATTCTGCCATCTATATGTTAGATTAAACACTGATTTTTGCTAAATTATTGAATTTTACAGTTGTTTTAGTCAAGATTTCATATCAATTCCTTTTAAAAACAACAGATGGAGAATTATTTCTCTATACAGTGGTACATCACAATTTGCCACCGAATTGAATAACTGTCAAATTGCGGGATGATATTTCCCATATAAGACTATGAAAAATAGATTAATTCATTGTCCAACTCCCATCCCACTTCCGTTAATGGGGAGATGAGAGAGAGAAACACTATATTATTTTCTTTACTATATGTATTTTTCTATTATATAACACATTAAATTACAATATACACTATTTTATACACAATACACACAATTTATTAACCCTTGGATGTTGGAATGAAGTCTTCTTTAACATGTTCTACTTTTGAATCTGTGAATCCAGTCTCAACTTGCTTTAAATTCCTCAGTTTCATCTGAAGTACATTCTAAAATTTTCCTTTGTAATTCTTTGAAAATTAACCTAGCCATTGCCTCAAATATCATTGCCTGAGTTACTGGATCTCCCTTCATCTGTCTTATTCTAACCCAAGTGAGAAACAGCTTTTCTACCTCTTCATTGATAAAAGATCTATTCTTATCAGAAATCTTCATTGCTTCAGCAGATATCCTAGAACCTATAATCTTCTCTCTCTATTGCAAAGCGGTGCCACAGTTGTCCTAGGAACGCCATAATGTTGTGTTACATCTTAATTGTTCTACCTTTCTGCATTTTATCTACAATTTCTTTCTTCTTCTCTATGCTCAATCAAGTGTTCTTCTTTCCAGCATTATTCCTCTAGGCAGTTCTCTTTGAACCCAATTTTACATTTCACTCAAAAAAATAATAATAATTACAGATGCACAAATTTTTTACTTCTGAAAAATGCAAAATTGAAAATTAACACAAACAATACGGGCAAACACCAAACAAAACAGCCCAATAAGAACTGACAAATAACAAATGACATCACCTAATTCTATGTATGCGCCTGCACCATACCATGAAATTCAAATACCACTATATATTTATTCTAAATCATTATTGTTAATTATTTTTTAAAAATTAAAGTTATATTACCATTTTTAAATAAAGAAGATAGATGTTGATGCCTCTCCTCTAGTTTACATAATAGATTGCCCCATAGACTGAGATCAAGTTATTGATCTTGGATGGACATTTATCAAAATAGTCTTACACTTCTGATCTACAAATTAATTATTTCAACTGCAGATAAGCATAAAATTATTTATATTTTAAATAAAACAAAAAATTTAAATAATAAACATGTAAACATGCTTATAGCTGACAGCATTATCAGATGATTATTTCCCACCAATCGTGAGACAGGTTAGTTTTACCCTACTGATGACAAGTCGTTGTGATAGCAATCCTGCTCAGTACGAGAGAAACCGCAGGTTCGGACATTTGGTACATGTGCTTAACCGAAAGATTAGTTGTGTGAGGCTAACATCCGCTGGATTATGACTGAACGCATCTACGTCAGAATCTGGCCTAGACCCGGCAACGATATCATACGCATCCTTTGCGTCGAGAGGCATAGTTAGTCATGACGGTAGTGTCGGGTCTCGCGGCCCGACCGTCTTGGCAAAGAGGCCTTTAAATGAAGAAGCGTCGGGAGGGCGTTGAGGCATGTACACCCTCTGCTTCTCGTAACCTAACATGGGGTTGAGACCTTTGGATGCCAAATCGTCCGCAGACAACCTAGGTGCCGGTCGGGGTGTTGTACTTAGTAAAGCAACCACCATACTGCAATCTATTGAGACTCAGCCTTCGACTGGGTGATTTGTAAATAATATTAACATTAAAGAATTCCAAAAACATAGTATGCATTTTTATTAAAAAATTTTTTAAATTAAAAATAATATATATTAATCCTCCAAACTAATCATTTTTATAAACTACAGTCTTTTTATAATTAAAAAAATAACATTTATTCAACCTTAAAAATCAATAGAGATTTCATAATTTTTAGTACAGTGCTAGTGCACCAAACATCAATATATTTTTCTCAGCATTATTATAAATAAGATTATCACATAAATGAAAAATAAGAAATATTTTCAATTAAAAATTTTGTGGTGTTCATTTATATAAATCAAAAGTTTAAATTTTTGAAGATCATATCGAATAATATTTAAAGATTTCTCTCTGAAATTGGAACCAATTATCCAATGATGAAATTGATTTCATGAGAAGGCAGATTCTTATTTGTAATTTCCAAATTAAATCAAACTTAAAAATCAATTAATAACAGGTTTTTAATATTTCTAATATTGATTTCAAGTAGTAAGTGTATTTTAAATATATAAAAATTTATTTACTTACTTTACTAATTCTAAGCTCACTTTTCCTCTTTCCATCATGTCAACAAGTCTCCCAGGAGTAGCTACTAACAGATGACATCCTCGATCCAAGTCTTTCATTTGTTGAACTGGATCAGCTCCACCATATACGACACATGGTCGAACACGAGAACGATATGAAAATTTACAGGCTTCTTCATAAATCTGAGATGCTAATTCTCTTGTTGGTGAAAGTATCAAGGCAAGAGGATACTGTTTCACTCTAGAATTGTAGCGAGGAGGCTAAAAATCCAAATAATTGTTTTATTAAAAACAGATAAGGCTCTAATTTTAAAATTATTATTGTAATAAAAATGTTAAATTATATAAATTAGATTTCAAATACTCTATATTTTAAATAAAATTTAAAATTCAGCATCATTAATAAGAATATAAAATGAAAACATTATTTTTAAATATAAGATTACAGAGATATGTGAAGAAAAAGATTTAAGTGTCTTTTCTAAAAATGCTTAAATTATATTCACCAATATAATTTAAGCATTTTTAGAAAAGACACTTATATGCCATTATTTATTAAAGCAGACACAAAAGAGTCATGGTCGTATAAAATGGCTGCATTCAGGACATTGCCCCTGAAAATTCTAACTCACTGCACAATAACGACAAATACAAATGAAGAACTGAATTGGATAAAAAAGCAAGCAGTGCAACATGGGTACACAGAGAGTACCATTGCAAGGTTACGGAATAAAATATATAGGCAGACAATTAAAAGAACTAAAAAAGAAACGGAGCTAAATGTTAAACAGACCTACAACATTGACATGAATGAGATTACTCCAAGATATAGAAGAAAATTGGAAAGAATTACTGGATATAAGCTTGCTTTCAAAGGAAGAAACATCTTGTTCAACATATTAAGAAATAATAAAGACAAAATCAATCCCTTGTTTCATCCAGGTGTATACGAAATACCGGCACTAGACAGATATATCAACCAACAGGTCAAATATATAGGTTATACAGGGAGATTGCTAAAGAAGAGAATACCTGAAGACAAAAGAGATATCCAAAATAAAGCAGTTACTATGGCTTTAGCACAGAAAGTGCTAGTAAGTGATCTGGACATAGACTGGGACAATGCAAAATTAATTTTAAAAGAAAACAATCCTAGAAAAGGTAGAGTGGCTGAAACGTTGACCATCTTTGATAAGAGGAATGCCGAGTCTAAGCCCATTAATAAATTAGATCCTGTTACCGTCAACAATGCATGGAGATGGTGCACAAAAAAAAAATAAAGTCTTTCCAAATAAGACTATATACTATATAATATATAATTTTGAATAAGTGTTTGTAATTTAATTTAGTGAATATCCATATTATAAAAAATGGGTTCTATATAATGTTAGTTTGACTTATATGGCTATATCTGTATTTATATATATATATTATTCTTATGATTTATTATTGTATGAAATTGAAGTTGCTATGTTGTTATAGTAACATAGTTTAATTTAAAAATTGTTAAGAATGTTTTGTGCGTTCTTTAGAATTCTTCATGTTAATGTACTCTTAATGGAAGCTGATGAGGATGTGAAATAAATTGAAAGCGCTTCTTGTTCTTAGTGGTTGTTATTTATTCTATTTATTCATTTACTGTAATTCCTGCCATAGTGTTGTTATTAGTGAGTTATGAATCAGTTTGGCAATGTAATGGATTTTTAATTTAAAAAAAAAAATATTTGATGATAAATCTAATTTCTAAAATTTAGATTCTCAATACAATTATTCAAATTTAAAAATAAAATCTAATCAATAAATGTATTAGACATTATAATTAAGAAAGATGAATTATTTTATAACACCAGTGTATATCAAAAACCCACAGTAAATAGAACATTAATTCCAAATTGGTCTGATGACCCAATATCCTATAAGAAAGCAGAATTTTATGCTTATTTTAGGTGTATGATTACACATTGTAATACAGAACCTAAAAAAAGAATAATTTAGCAAGATACAGGGCCACCAAGAGGGGTGACATCCGAGACTTTTGTCATGGGCTCGGCGCCAAATAGAGCCCAACAGTCAGGCTGTGATGTGTCACATAATGTGTCCGATAATTCATATGCTGCAGACAGAGCGCTCTTTCTACCATCCAAAGAGGTCATGACAAAATAAACTATTTTATATATAACATGATATGTAATCAAATTGTTTAATATTTTGTATGACTTTTTTTAATTAATCAAAGTGATGCACATTTCAAGTGGGGCCCCAAACCACAGACTTGTCACTGGCCAAAAAATTTCTCTCGGTGGCCCTTGCAAGATATATGAAGCAGAAATAAAGCATGGTTATACACAATTTATAAAGAAATTACAAGATAAAATAATAAAAGAAAGAAACAAACATGAACGTAGGCAAGCAGAACAGAACAAAAAGGATATCTTATTAAAGGAGTAAATAACTTCTGTCCCCTACCATTTAATGAAATATAGAACTGTTAGAAAGTATGCAAAGATCGCGAAGAACTTAGTAACTAAAAGAGAGCCAACAATTTTTGAATTATTAAGGAATAATACAAAGATAGAAAGGACAAAGATAGAAATCAAAAAAATGCAAATCTGGAGTGTACCAAATACCAATTGTGGGGCTCGCACGCGGGACCAATGGAGAAAGACAGGCATTAGACCTTGAGCGGCAAATGGCACGCTGTAGCAAAGAATGGGTAACAATGTAACTCAATCAGTGAAGACAGAGACAACATTGAAGTAAATTTCAAGTGCTTCTTTTATTTAACAAGAGAGATTTCCAATACATCATCTTGTAAGAAATTAAGAGAGGTACCTGTAATACAAGTTCCATGAGTTGATTATAATAAATTGAAGGTCAACAAATGATGGATAGTCTTTAGTCCAATTAACTCACAAACAGGAAAGATATTGGAACAATATAGAGGATCTGGCAGGTAACATCTATCAGGTTCTGGTATCGGTTTTTGTCTCACTCAATGACAGGGTCAAACCGAATACGGGCTGGATAATGGTTTCAGCCATGGATACAGATGGTCTCAGGATAAGAACAAAGAATTCCGGTGAATGGCAATCTGTAGTCAAGTAGGAAAAACGAGGGCAAGCTGGCAGGGTCAAGCAGAACAAGCTGCACAAACTGAGCAAGCTGAAAGATTATGTAGAATCAACTGAAGAACTATGAAGAACTAGCGGTGAACAAGACCCGATCGAGAGCGGCATTGGCTCTTAATTATCGTGACCTTTCCCCTCACCTTTTTCTTGGGGAGAGAACTAAGATGTTTACTTCTATAGTGCACTAGGTGTCAGTTTATGCTTTCTTGTCTAACACCTACACGAAAGCTTATATCACAACTTATTGTTATAGGGGACAAAAGTCCATGAATTGATCAAAATACCATACAACATGTCATTGTATATCTTCGTATTTGTTTTTAACCGTATCTCTCCCCTCTCTTACAAATTCCTTAACCTTTACCATTCCATCGCCTCAAAATTCTACTCATGCCCCCTGCATCTTGCACTACACATCGAAATTCAAGACAAAGTTTGAAAACCAATAACTTCATTATTTTTGCTTAAATCAAGAAAAATGGTTAAAATATCAAATTTTATCATATTCTTCATATTATTGTTGTATTAACCAAAAATTTGATTTTAATTGGATATTTTAATCAATTTTTAATTATCACTTTAATTCAAATTTAATCCGAATCATTAAATATATTTGTGATCTTTGGACTGCCAAAAATTCAAGAACGGATTGTCCATATTTGTCCGAACTTCTCTATCACGTTCCACATTTCCTTCTTAGTTTATCTTGATCCAATAAATTAAAATTTGGGAAAGTTTGGCCCTTTCCAAATAATATGATTTTGCTGTTTTTCCACACACAAAATTTGATAAATTAGTTTTATTTAAAAATATATAAATTTCCAATTTATCAGAGAAACAATGCAACCAGTACTACGCTTGATGATCGACGCGGAAGTCAGCATGGTTTCATGTCATTAATAGTTAAAATAATTAATTTATATAAATATTTTTATATAAATCATCATTTTTTTTAAGTGCAAACTGTAAATAATTTTTTTAATAAAATGATTATTTGTAATAATAATATTTTGATAAATTTCAGCTTAAGGATATTCTCATAATAATAAATCCCATGCAAATATATTTATGATATTTTAAATATTATTTTTATGTTTCATGAATTCTTTAATTAATTAAAAATATTAATATACTTAACAGGTTAACAAGAATTTTTTACATTATTACCGATTGTTTTTGCTGTAACTTTTTAACGAATATGATACGAAGCTATCGACATTTATATGCGTGTTACCATTTACGCGTTTTTAAAATTTCGCGGTTTCGGAGATACGCGAATTTGCTCTGCTAGATTTCTATAAAATGCCAGTAAAAATTTTATTAAACGATTAATTTTTGGCATAAAAATCACTGGTGATCTTAAGTTTTCATGTTTCTGTTTATTATTTTTATCTATCTCTTGCATTTATCAGCATGATACTTTTCTGTCCTGTTGTTCTTTGCAAATATCTTGATTTATCAATGTTTTTTATACAATTATTAATATTTATAATCGATTCAATTCTTTATTTTTTTATTATTTTTCCATATACAAAACTTATTTCTTCTCTGGTAGACCTTCTCTCGCAGCCATTTTTTTTTTTTTTTTGTTTTTATAAGCAAATAAGAGAAAAGAATGATAAACGATAACGATAAATTTTAAGAATTGTAGAAGAATATCAATAATTTCTTGTCGAAATTAATAATAAATTCATTTAGCATTGCCGTTCTTCAGAAAACAATAAATTATTTTTATAAGAATAGAATTTAAATGCCCAACATACGGAAAATAATGTCCGTTCAAACCGGGTTAACTATCTAACGTAAAGAAAGAATTTCTCGAATTTAAGCATATTTTAACTTAAAAAAAAAAAAAATTCAGAATTTTCGCAAGTACAATAAAACCTAGATAATACCTTTCCTGAAATAAGTAGAGAATCTACTGCATTTCCTAAAAGGATACATTTACTTCATCATGTTCGATTGTTGGTATCTCTACGTAAAATAGATATCCACTAAACGAATTTCCACAAAAATCTGTCACTGCCTTCATCAAAAATCTCTGACGAAGATTAAATTTTGATTAAACTGAAAGTATTACTGCACTCAAGTGAAGATATAAATACAACTTTGAACATTTTTATCCCACTGATCTCTAAACCTGTAAGATTCAATACGATACAGTACATAATCATAAATTTATATAACTACTTATGGAGTCTTTGTACGAGAAGCAACAGTAATGATAATTATGCAAATTTTCCCAGCATTTCTTATAACACTTACTTATAAGTACATTTACTGGCATCTTATATTGCAGTTGCATTAAAAATGCCAATATACATTTTTAAAGCTAACAGTTTTAAACAAAAGACTGGCTATATGTATCCATTTTATCACAAGATATCTTGAGAACCAAGCATGGCAGAACATCCACATTTTTACAGGATCGTATCTTTTTATACATATTGTATGGTTACTAATTTTGAAGTCGCCGCATGTTCCCATTTCAAAATGGCGATCTATATAAAATCGCTCCAAAGATATAAAATTTTAATGTGTTCGGGATTATTTATTGCACATGAAAGATTTTATATCCATTTTTGAAAGGACTTTATATATATATATATATATATATGTATATATATAAAATTGGCTAAAACGTTACTAACGTTCTATGTATGTATATATAAAAAATTGGCTAAAACGTTACTTACGGTATTTTTGCTTATATATTTAAATAATTTAATTAATAACAAAATAAATCAAAGGATTAAAAAAAAATATTAAATGCATTCGTTACGTATATATATATAATTGAAAATTAATTCTATAAAGCATTTGCACAAAATTGTTTTATTATTTTTACTTTTTGCAATGCAGTATTCATTAAACTTGTTATATTTATAGTTTTTCAACCAAATATTAATTAATTTTGATTCAATAATTAATGGCTTTATTTTTTTTTTATATAACAACAAAATTGCATAAAGCGTTTCAATAGCTTAAATTAATTTATTAACAATTATTTCTCGTTTTAATAGAAAAAAAAAAAAAATTAATTGATCATGTCTTATTTTGCTCACTTTGGAGAGTTAAAAATCGAGTTTGAGAGCAAAAAATAAAAATAAAATTTAAATTCATCTGGTTGTTTTGTTTCAACAGAGAAAATAGTATTTATTAATAATTAATGTTCAATAAAATATTGTTTTATTATCTGTGTACGATTGTAAAGTTTTATTGTTGAGCCAAAATTGCTTTTTTCTTTATTAGATGCGCTTAATCGATATCTATATTGCATTTTTTTTTTTTTGTTTTATTATTATTATTGTCTGGATTGAAGACTTGTTGTGGCTTTTGTTACCATAAATCTGGTCACGAAACAAGTTCGTTGACAACTCTTACCGCTGCAACACAAATAAGTTATTGCATCAACCGGTTAAAACTCAAAAACCGGTTACTTCCTAAGCAATTAACTGGGATCACGGAATAGTTTAATCTTAATAAAGAAAGGAAAAAGTATAATAATGATAATAATAATAACAACAAAAATAAAATTCGTGTTCAATTATCTATTTCTAAATTTCAATCAAAAGTTGGAAAAATTTTTAATGGAAATTTTGATCTCTAATCTGTCTTATTATCTTGGTAATTCCCTCTGTAATAAAGTTTGACATCAAACTTATATAACTAGATGATATTAGATTAAGTTATTTTCTAGTTAACGTAAAACATAAGTTACGAATATCTTTTTCTGTTTATCTTTCAGCAATCTATAAAGTTAAATTTCATTTTTCTGTGACAGCATGTACATTTATTAACATGTCATTACCGTTATTTTTAAGGTAATTATCACACATAATGTACTATTGTTGCATCATCGGTTATTGTTTCGTATCAGTTGCTTATTAACTTTATCACATAATGTACTATTGTTGCATCATCGGTTATTGTTTCGTATCAGTTGCTTATTAACTCTATTTTTTTTTTTTCTATAAGTAACAATAGATAATGTAGGATGTATATAACGATATTATGGCATTATGTTGTGGCTCACGTACTGAATTTCTGTGATGTCGTTCAGCTTTAGTTAACAAGATCTGATAGGTTTAATTAATGAGGTTACGATATAAACCGTCGTTATAATACTACACGATATGTTAACATATGTCAAGTATTGATTCACCAAAATATAATAAACCTAAAGATTTTCACTTCTGTCGAATGCAATGTTAAATCGCGAAATTTAAAGTATGTTAAATTTTCTTCGAAATTTATGAAGAAAAATTCAGATAATAAGGATTTTTCAGTACAAATATAATAATTAATCTACGCAGAACATTTAGGAATCTCTCTAATAATTATTCGTTAAAAGTCACGTCGTGAAAATTAATACGATTCAAAATTTTTATGATTTTTATTAATATTAAAACCAATAAAAAATGAAACCTCTTCGATATTATCACACATCTCAGTTGTTATAAAAAAAAAAAAAGTTTAATTTAGGAAGAATATTGATTAAATGCTTCACTTGTGAATATTGATTGGACGACGAGAACATATTATAAAAGTATTAGTATGCATTCGAATAAGTCATTTTCTTCATGATTGCATAAAATTGATCAATTTTTCTTCGTGAGAAACTAATCGATCTGACATTATCTAGACTGTGCATCTCGTTCATCACATCATAACCATTTTTTTCTCAATGACAAGCCGAGTAATTTTGGATTAGTTCGTTACTTCTTCGTTTGAGTTAGGAAGTACTCGTTAAATCGTATAATAATGGCAATTGCATTCTGACATAAAATAGGCTCTTGATCGAATATTTTATTCTTAATTCAGCCTTTTTATAAGTTAAACAATTACTTAAAATGGTCAAACGTTTTATGAGATTGTATCGACGTCGTACATTAAAGAGTTTCCAAAAGTCTATAAAGCAACAATATTATTTTACTTGTGCAAATAATATTGTTAACGTTTGTAATATTACAAATAATAATATGGTATAGTGTAAACTATTATTATTATAATAGGATACACTGTATACTCTATTACCATATACCCTATACCACTATAGTATACCCCTATAACTTATAGTGTGTAGCAGCGGTTATTAACTTTTTGGTACGCGTACCACTGGTAGTAAGGTCACATTGACCCCTATACCACTATAGTATACCCCTATAACTTATAGTGTGTAGCAGCGGTTATTAACTTTTGGTACGCCTACCACTGGTAGTAAGGTCAGATTGAGGAACTGGCTACCAGGAGCAGGGTCAATTTGTTTGGGTGCCGGGGCACAAGGGGATTGAGGGCAATGAGATTGCCCTCAATTCCCTTGTGCCCCTTGTGGGCTTGCCAAGGAAGTGACTTCTCGTTCCTTTATTGGATCTGAGCCTGCCCTGGGCATCTGATGCATTTAGGTGGGTTGTCAGGGACTGGTTGACAACCCAGCATCTGAGGTCACATTGACGAACTGGCTACCAGGAGCAGGGTCAATTTGTTTGGGTGCCGGGGCACAAGGGGATTGAGGGCAATGAGATTGCCCTCAATTCCCTTGTGCCCCTTGTGGGCTTGCCAAGGAAGTGACTTCTCGTTCCTTTATTGGATCTGAGCCTGCCCTGGGCATCTGATGCATTTAGGTGGGTTGTCAGGGGCTGGTTGACAACCCAGCATCTCATTTACTGGAGGTCTACTCCTGGTCTTCGGCAGGCGAAAGCTCTCGTTTTGGGTTCTTCTGTTCAGAGGACTAAAGAGTTGCTCTCACTGCATAAAAATGAAGTTAGGATTGTTACAGGGCTCCTTACTGGGCACTATCATCTTAGAAGACATCTTCATTTAATCGGGATTGCTAATAGCCCCCTACTTGTAGAAGATGTCAGGATGAGGATGAAACTCCTCTTTACATTTTGTGTGAATGTGTGGCCCTTTCTTGGCTAAGGTATGATCTTCTTGAGTTGTATTTTCCTACACCAGTCCTATTGAGGAAGATACTATCTTTCGTGATTAAGAAAAGACTTCTTCTGGGATGATTCTGTTGTGGCTGCACAATAGACCTTTGGTGGTCGCAGAGCTAGGGCTGAGAAAGCTCCTCCCTTCCTACATCTACATCTACTGGTAGTAAGGAGACATGAGTCTCCTTACTATCAGAGAATACTTATATAATGCAAGACTTCTTCTGGGATGATTCTGTTGTGGCTGCACAATAGACCTTTGGTGGTCGCAGAACTAGGGCTGAGAAAGCTCCTCCCTTCCTACATCTACATCTACTGGTTGTAAGGAGACATGAGTCTCCTTACTATCAGAGAATACTTATATAATCTTGACTTTCTGTTTGTATACGACGCATATTTCTGTTGATGGTACTGAATGTTTTGAATTTTGAGTTTGGTAATATGCGGTATGAAAAGGTTGAGAACTGCTAATGTACACTATAGGATACAGTATACACTATAGAATATTCTATAGTGTATAGATACACTATAGGATATTGTGGCACACTATAAAGTACATTATAGGGTATAATAATAATAGAGTACACTATAGCATTATAATATTATTTATAATATTTTTTAATATTACAAATAATAATAGAGTATAGTGTACCGTCTAAAGCAGGGGTGTCCAATTTTTTGGCTTCCTTGGGCCACATTTGAAGAAAAAAAATTGTCTCTGGCCACACATAAAATATACTAATTCCAACGATAGTTGTTAGGCGGCCGGATGAGCACGTGATAACGGGTTGACGTGTCACGCAGGAGGACCCGGGTCCGGCATCTCCTGAAAAATTTTTTCGGGGTTCCGGGTCAGGACCGGTGATCCTCGTCCTTCACCATCCGGTCCCCCTCCACGTGTGTAGTGGATGGTGACCAGTTCCTTTTTTTTTTTTAATGATACGGCGACCACCGAGATCTACACTCTTTCCCTACACGACGCTCTTCCGATCTCTGTACCCATGGTTGGAACTGGTCCCACCTCTTAATAATCTCACTGATTGGAAAGGGGAGTAAAAAAGATAGTTAAGCAAAAATTTAATAAATAATGTACAATATATGATATCCACTATGACAAATAAACAAAATTGTCGTAAGATAATTTTGTTTATTTTCTTTGACTTCTTTTCGTTCAGAAATTTTTTTAAAATCATTGAGCAGGTCAAGAAGTTTTATTATTTAAATACTTATATACCTTTCCTATTTTAGAAAATGAAAATAGGAAAAGTAGACAGATATTTAAATAATAAAAGTTTCATTAACTTCATTAAGTACATAAAAATCTCAATATTTTAAAGAAGTTTACAATTTTATGTTGGGGCAGCGGGTTGGACAGCTCTGGTCTAAAGAGTAAGTGGAAAAATAAAAATTTCCATCTGCAAAACTAGCAGCTAAAGTGTTTAGTTCTCAATAATAATGGTTTCTAAATGCAAAAAAATTTGTAATTTTGCAAAAAAGTTATACTCTTGTAAAATTACTTGCAAACAGACTAGGAAATTTTTATATGACTTTATATCATTTTCATCTCAATAATACAGTAGAGAATTGGTTATATTACTGTAGTAGTAGAGTATTTATTTTTTATTTTTAATCTAAAGCATTAGAAATATGCCTGTAAGTTATTTTACAGGTTAAAGTCTGGATTCATCTGTGAAAAACTGTGTCACGTCTGCTTCCAATCTCCCATCCATTGCAATGAATCTTTTAAACGATGTCTTGCAGTAATCGTGACAATTTGGCTATCTCACAAGTCTTTGTTGACCTGAAATTCGTTTCTATTCTTTAAAAAACGTTTACAATTTTTAAATTCGTTTAGAACTTGCATTTATTATTTTCCCAATTCGATATACATAAAATTTTAATTATAAAAAATAATAATAATAACATTTTTCTTATCCGATTCCCAAGAGAATTTTGGTAAAAATCTAGATAAAAATAACATTTTTTTTTATTGAGTTTAGTATTGAATCGTTGTATGCATATTGCATCAGTCTCTGCGAGAAAGTTCACTGTCCTTATAATACTTATTGTGCTCATATAACGATGTTTCCACGTTATTATGGTAGTGTCTGATAAGGGATAGTGTATACAGTATGGCGTTAACTTCAGGTCTGAATAGATTAAGTTGGTAACATAAAAACAATATTGCATAAATATAAATCTCGTAGTTCTGTTATTAAACTTTGTACGGGAACTCTTCCTGTTCACTCTAAAAATTACATCATTATTTTTGAAAATTCGATTCATTCGGTTCGGTTTCTCTAATGATATTTCTGTCTCTCTCTCGTTTCAAGAATTCTGTATAACGAATTAAAAGCTTTTAACTGTATTACAGTTGATTAATTTATTATTTATTTCTCTCTATATATCGAATTCTACATTATGTTCGAGTATTATTTTTCTTTTCCTTTTAAAATTTTAATGGAACCATATTAAATTATTCAAAAGTTTTCTTTGCATTCTTGATAATTTCATCTCGTAATACGCAATATTTCCGTGTAATTAAATGAAATGTATTATTAGTAAACTTATAATCAATATTTAAATCTCTCTAATGTAATATTTATTTTCATCTGCATATTTTTTTATCCTCTTGCTTTTCATATTAAAAATAAAAATAAAAAATACTTTCCAAGAAATGCCTGTTTTGATTTGGATATAATTCTCATTTAATTAATATTTTGAATTTTTGGTTCCTTCCTAATTTAAAAACTATAACTGTGATTCATAGAACTTTCTACATAATTTTTATCTATTAGTTAGAGTGTAGAAAGCATTTAAACAAACAGATTTAATCAAGATTTATCGCCATCTTTTCGTATATGTCACCATTTTGGAACGATTAAGAAGCAATATTTAAAAATATTATCAAAGTTATCTTTAGTGACAACTTTTCTAACGGATTTCATAAAAAATCTATTAAATAGTTCAAAAGTTTTTAGATATACTTGGGTAGTTTGAACGTTCGCCATTTTGAAATGGCAAACGTTAATTGATGTGACATCAAGGCCATCAATATCGATATCATGACTTTCCTTTTAAATTTTATAAAACTCCATGAAATACTTCAAAAGATATCAAGAGACACTCTCATCTGTTTGGCATTTATTATATTTAAAATGTTAAAAATTGCAGGATGAATGCTATCGTTCATGATAAACATCCTTACTAAATATAACAAAAATTTAATATTCTCACTTTTTCAACTCTTACAGTTGTATTTTCCTTCCGCGTATATTATACAATATTAATTTTCCTGCCGTAACAGTGATTCCTGACATCAAAACTCGGTTACGATCACAAACTGAACGAAACATAACAATTACGTATGACGAAATGGTTAATTATGATGTAATAATGGGTTACATCACTATTATGTACGTTTCTGTTTTACGAATAATGTGCTTTCCGATTGTTAAGTAATTTCATTAAACTTGTGAGCACATTAACTTGTTTTACAGATGAAATTTATACCGGTTTCAACTAGTTTATCATAACAATGGCTTGTGTTTGTGTATATGTAACTATGTGACATAACACCGGATTATAATATTTGACAATGACTTAACAATGCTCAATGGTTTAATAATAATCTGTTATGTAATAATGACGTATATTGTAACAGATTATTACGTAGTTTGTATTAAAGTACGAAATTTGCATAGATTTCATTATTGTAATTAAATTTGTTTACTTTAGAATAAACGACTGGCAAAGTAGAAACTTTTAAATGACTTTTCTTAATTTATTATCTAGAAATTAAAACAAAAATTCGATATTTCAAACACATGTTAGGCGGCATTGGCTTCTACAGTACTTAAATCGAAAGGAAACCCTTTCAAAACAGATCTTAAAGCCTTCTCTTCTCTCTCTCTCTCTCCCTCTCCCAAACATCACTCAGAAGGAAATTCTACACAAGAAAACACCTATTCGCAATTGGAATTACCATCTGCACGACTGAAGTAGACTAATTATATACCCTGTTTAATTATTGTCATTTATTGTACAAGTGGAGAAGGTTAATCTGTCTAGAAACTTGTTTACTTCTGTCTCAGTAATTGATGGCATTTCATTGCAAGTCTCGACTGTGGGGATCTTACATCTGGCGAAACACTTGATAATTGGATATCTATCGAGTTATTGTGATTCTTGCTTTCCAGGTGACGCACAGATCAATGGAAAAATCGTGATTCTTTACTACTAGATAATGAAGACTGACATTACTTTCTCTTGCTTCCTAATAATAGAAAATTTTACCGATCTATTTATTGATTTTCCTTGCTTTGGATGCTATTTACTCGTAAAGGAACCGCCCGGCAATAAAAGACTAGCAAGAATAATATGATTATTATTATTATTATTATTATTATTCAGATTCCAGTTACGTTTCTGGAAAGAATAAATTCCGACTTTGTAAGTTTTAACAAGTTTCGTTCATGATAGTATATATACAACAAACGTCTGGATAATTTTATTTAATAACATAAATTAAGTAGAACAGAAATTATAATTGAGTGCTTAAGTTGTACGCGAGAAAGTTAATCAAATTAATGGAATTTAATGCATAAAATGTTTAAAAAATGAATAAAAGAAAGCGAGAGTTTTCCCAACTTTCTGACTGCTCGAATGTAATAAATTTTTTGATGCGAACATTCCACACATACATATAAAGATACCAAAATTATAGATTGTTATTTTATTGAAAAAATTGTAAAATTTTCAAAATATATATCGTCATCAATCTTTTTTTTTTATGTTATTCATATATATATATGTTATCATTAATTATGAAGTGTCAGCAAACCTCTTTCAGCACATAAACCGATAATTCTGTTGATGTTAATGATGAGAATAGAACAAAAACAAATTTGTTTCGTACGGAAAAACACGTCAGAACTATGAAATTTTTCAATATCAATCTTTCAATTTTCTTTCATTCAAATCCGTTCCACTTTATATTATTATTACCAGATGATGTTATACTTTTCAATTCGCAACAATAGTGAATATCAGACGAAAAAATCGATATAGTTGAGAAAATATATATGCAGACTATATATAAAAATAAAAAAAGAAACAAAGAACATGTCTTCCAGAAAAAAATGCAAAAAAAAGTAAACATAATGAATATTTATGAGCTTGAAAAATATGTTATTCCTCTTCTCGAACGTTAAGCTAAATCATTCTGAAGCTTATCTTTTTTTCACTTGTTATTGTTTAAGTTCATTTACATATTATAAAATATTTTATTATTGTTGATATATACACGTTTAGAAATTACTTGACAACATTTCGGTGCGTGTTATTGTTTGGAATAAATTTTTATAAATTTTTTTTTTATCTTGGAAAGAAACGTTTTTACAGTTCTAGGAAAAAAAAAAATGTTTCGCAAACATTAGAAGTATACTCAGAAATCAAACCAAATATGATAGAAAAAAAAAATATGAGAAGAAAAAAATTTTTTCACAATATATCATTCTTCAATAAGATGTCAAAACAAAATTTTTTTTCCTGTATAAAAATATATTTTCTCGGAAATCTGTAAAGATTCTACGCTACTTAAAAATTGAATACTGTATGCCAAAAATTATTATTAATATTTTTTTTATTTATTAAAGTTTATAAATAAAAAAAAAATATTTATAATTTTTAATTTATATAAATAAATAAAAAAAAATATTTATTAAATTAAATAATAAATAATAATTAAAATATTTTTTAAATATATATACAGGGTGATTCAAAAAAACGGGAAATTTTGAAAAGTAAATAATTTCATGAAAACAAATTAAAAAAAAAAAAAAAAAATATTTATTTATTTACGCATTCGTGTAAAGATTAGATTTTTAGGAACAATTTATTGTGAAGGATGATCCTCTTAACGTTCTAGGAGTACTAAAATGTTCAAGGATGTGTGAAGAAGGATACTTTACTATACCTAAGAGAGTGTTTATTACTATTTAAGGGTGGTTGAGAATTTTTCTTTATATAAACTGTAAATTCTCTGATTAAGTCAAAGATTTGTAACCATTCGTATTCATTTTTCTACATCATTCAGTTCTCCTTATTAAAAATGATAGATTTTGCCGAGGATGATTATCTCGGGAATAAAAGGTAAACAGTTCGCTATCATCAATCATCATCATCTTCATTAATTCTTAATTCCACTTAAGAAGCTAAGAAAGTAAATACAGAATTTGGTATTAAATATTTCATGCTACCATTGTGGCTTATTTCTTCAAAGGAAGCATGGAATATTTAATACTAAATATATTTTATGTCTGTAAGAAAAATAGTAAATATTGATAGTGAACACATAATCACTATAATGATTAGTAAACACATAATCATTATAGTGATTATGTGCTTTATGGAGAGAAAAAAACAATTTCATCAAGAAATAAAGGCAAACACTTTTAATATACTTCATCCACATTAGAAAGCAACACTCCAAGATAGAATTTGTTCCGGTTTAAACTAGAAATTAGTTTTAAAAATATATTTTGGCTTTTATAATGAAATTTCTAGTAAAAATGTGTGTAGCAAATGCAAAAATTGTGCATTGATAAAATAATTTTACTAAGATACAGGTCGAAAAAAAAAACGAAATAAAATAAAAGGTGCTGAAAAGACAACTTTTAGATATAAATGATAATTTAAGCCATTGTTACTTCAAATTTCATTATTACGTAACAATAAAATTTAGTTTAATTTTTGTTGCTGCATTACAATAACTTCAAAAATATGTATTGTTACGTCATAACGAAAAAAGAGACGTTAAGTATTGGTAAACAAACGTTGGCAAGTTTTTTTAGTTTCCAAGATGACGAAAAAATTATTAAAGAATAATTATTTATTTAATCCTTTAATAGACATTGCTAGAAAGAATTTTTATAACGTAATACTTAAATAAAATATTACAGAATTATAAAACGCATAAAACGTCTTTATTTATTTAAATAAAATGATAAAATTTTTATTTCTTTCTATTCTTTCGCCATCTTGAAAACTAAAAAAAATGCCAACATTTGTTTACCAATACTTAACGTCTTTTTTTTTTTGCTGTGACGTAACAATATATATATATTTTTTTGAAATTATAGTAATGCGGCAACAAAAACTAAACTAAATTTCATTGTTGCGTCATAATAAAATTTGACGTAACAATGGCTCGGATTTTCATTTATATCTAAAAATTATTTTCTTCATCACGTTTTATTTTATTCTGTTATTTTCGACTTGTATCTTAGAAAAAAATTTTATTAACGTTTTTGTTTCTTTTTACATGTTTTATCTCTTCCTTATAAAGAATAAAAAGCGTTAAAATGAATTAATTTTTATTATAATAATAATGATAGTAATAATCGATTTTAATATTAAAATTAACAACAGATTTAAATATAAATAAAAACTTGTTATTCGAAACACGAATAAATAATAAAAATAACGATCTACCACTTCGCTTAATTTTTCATTCAAACAAGTGAATTCGCACAAAATAATTAATTTTTATCCTATTGTGTATTGAATGAAAGGGTTATTTTGCCTTTGGCACTTCTCGAATTCTCCCTTGTTGTAATTCTCTAATATCAAAACAAAATCTCTCTCTCTTTCTCTTCGCCTTTACAAAATGAAAATTTTCTGCATTCAGATTAATTGCTGTATTTATTTATTTAAAGCAGAAAACTGTTTATAGTTTCCTCCGAAAAGAGAATTAGTAAATAATTATGTTTAGCTTTGTTTTTCCTAAAAAAACAAACAAAAACAAATAAATATAATTTGTGTGTACGTGTGTGTTTGTTTGTCAAGCGCTTATAAACAAATTAAAATCCCGTTTTCTAATATTTGCAGTGAATAATCTCTTAAATTATTCAGCGAATTGAAAACTTTCCAAATAAATTTAAGCAGAGAAGATTTGCTTATCGGTTTTGATTTATTAATAAAATCGATTAATCATTAATGTCTCTCAACATATTTTTTTTTCCGAATTTGGAAAAAATATTTAATTTTGGATTAAAAATTCAAATTTTAACACACACACCAATGACAAGCAGTTATAGAGCTCTATTTTGTTGGAAGTTCACATAATCAAGAGTTGTTAACCAAAGCCTGTATTGTTAACCAAGACATTTTTTTTCTTACAACAACTCGTCGCTAATCAAATACGTTGTTATCCGAGGCCGTCGTTAACCAAGGTACTATTGTATTTCATTGCTCGACGAGAATGCATTATTTATCAAATTTACCATCCTAGACTGGTGATTATGCATAAGGTCCATTAAGTTTAATTAAGTACGATTTATCAAATTACCACTAAGAACTGGCCATTATGCATAATTACTGGTAAATCTGACTAATTCGCAATATATGAAATAAATTTATCACTTTTACCGAAATCGTTGGTGATTTATACATAATTACTGAATTAACACTTTTACAGTAACATATATATAAATATTATTATTACTCAAAATAATTGTCGCAATCATCTAGGAACTGTGAAAATGTAATAACCAATATATTTGTTGGTTATTAGAATTGCAGTTATTCATATTAACTGCATTATAAGCAAATGCCAACAGGAAATAAAAAATGTACAATTATTATATTTTTTCACTTTTCACATGTATTTAATTAAAGGATCAATTATAAATACATCTGACAAAACAATAAATGTTTTTGATACTAAATGTAATTTCAATGTACAATGTAATTTTTTGACTTTGTACCTGAATAATAGGTACCCAATGTATTATGGAAATATTGTATCAGTGAAATGATTTAAATAGAATGTATTTTAAATTAATTACACTTTTTAAAAAAAAGTCCAAACTTCTAGTTTAAATGGAAAGAATATACTTCAATAAATATTTAAAGAAATTTACATAAAATATTTTTTTTTGTAGTTATTTAACAAACATCTAAATAGTTATATGCATATAGTAGAGTTATCTCTAATATTAAAATTATGAAATAATAATTATAGAATTAGCTGTAATTAATTAATATAGTTTAATAGCATAATCTGTTAAAAAAAAAATAATAAAAATATCTATATAATTTATTATTAAAAAATTTTTAAAAATTATATTTTTAATACTAGGCTAATAATGCTAATATGACCTGGAAAATTCCATGATCTTTGCTTCCATTACGATTTCTACCAAGGTTATTGCTATTATATTTACTTTCATGTTGTACCAGGCAAATCCCTGTTTAAAATATAATTTGAATGCAAGATATTTATTTATATATTATTTCACATTAATTAATGGTGTGCTATTCAAAATATCAACTAAATCAACAATAATTCTATTTTTATCATTTTTTTTTTTTTCAGTAAATGAAAAAATAAATCCCAATATTTGAACTTGCTACTTTACAGCAAATTTCGTTTTCTAAATGAAACAATATTATAAATTTGGTTAAAAGATAATTTACAAATACTCACAATCGGGAATTTGACGTCTAGGGAATCCCTTTTCGACTAAAATTTTTGCCAGTTCGCATCTTTCAAAAATGTTTCCTTCTCCCACAATTATCATTAGAACAACAACAAAGACTGAAACTGTAAACTTCGAAGTCATGTTGTATTATCAAAAACTACTTCGCTTCTGAAGCCAAAAAATCAAATTCGGGTATTTATAGAAGTGAATTTTTATAAATAATTAAATATTATTAAATAAATCTGGATGGATCCTGTTATCAGTGGTTGAGTAACAGTTCAATAGATTTGAACTTACCATTTAAAAATTTTATGAGAGGAAATTCTAAATAAGATTTAAATAAATAATCTAATCACTCACTTAAATAATTATCAAATTATTGTGTCAAATTTTTTTGAATACGAATATAATAAAATTGATTTGTTAAAAATTTATTTTTGTAATACCTTATATAACTGAATACCATAATAAACTTTGATTCGGTTCATATTTTTAAATTATTACTAGTGATAATTTAAGCATTCCAGTAGCAATGTTTTTTTATGAAATAGAAATATTCTAAAATAGATAATTTTTCTAGTAAGTAGTAGTAGCAGTATTTATATTCAATTGCATCAAAAGCTTTTTGGGAAATACAGGTATCCCTCCTATAACACGTTTCGCTCCAACACGATTTGAAATTGCGGAAACCCTCATATAACACGGTACTTCTACAACATGGTTCTTACTTAACACATTTAGAAAATTATGTTTATTCTCCTATAACACAAAATATTTTCATTAATTTTTGTAAATCCATACTACGGGCACACAATACATACAAAATACAATCATGGGTAAATACTTTGCTAAAATTAGTCATAAATGCAATTTTGCTATTTTGCCTTGAGAGCACGATACGCATTCTATTTTCGATTTCGATTTGAAACTCAATTAATTTTGTGATTGCGTTAATTGTCGCCATTTGAGTATTTTGTGTTCCAAATGTACAGTTCTTGGATAAAAAGTAAGTTTTTATTCTTTAATAGAGGAATGTGAAAGAGAAGAAAAACATTCTATTCATGAAAATTTTTTTTTTGGTACATGCTAAGGAACGATTGTTTTCTAGCGGATTGTAACGGGTTAAATTACAGATTTTGTAAAGAAAACAGAAGATCCACAAAGTTTAAATATAGGAAAAAATTCAGAAAGTGAAGTTGATATTGTTAAAAAGAAAAAACGTTCTCATTTTTACGAACAGCGGTAAAGAAGATATAATTATTAAATGAATGTTATATACGCTGTATACTTTTTTCTTTCCTTTTGTTTGATGTATATTATTTTTTAGGGTCTTACATATATATTTTCTTTTTCTTTATACTTCTTCTTAATAAAAATTAAGTTTCTTATATGGAATTAAAGAAAGTTATTTATTTTTTATTGGGTTTGGAACGTATCTCCCTTTTTTGTATTGGCCCTGGGTCTCATATAACATGGTTTCACACAACACGCTGTTTTCAGGAACCTATCTAGTTATAGGAGGGATATCTATAGAATGCAGATATTTTTATAAAAATATAGATTGACTTTCATTAATCATTAGCGCAGTATGAAAATTTTATCTTTATTTTATATATATTTGTAACTTTAAACATTTTTTTTTTTTCTTGTTTTTTAAAATATAGAGTTTCAGAATGCTTAAATCAGAAATTCAAGTAAGTGTGAACATAAGTTGACCGTATACGTTTTTAACAATTTACATTATTTTTTATTTTTTTTTATTTTTTTTTGAGTTTCTTAAGCCTAATACATATATGAATTCTGACAGACCAAAAATAAATAAATTTTTTAAGCATTTTTATAACAATATTGCGAAAAGTCTCTTAATTTAGTCATTATTTATGACTACTATTTGATTAAACAACTTGGCTCTAACCGAACAAAAATAAATTTAATTCCGACATTTATTATTAAACTTATAAATGAAACACAATTTTAAAATAATATCGGATTGGACCAATTTTATTCATTTCCTCATTTAACAGTTATGATAGATAATATTTCAGACTGCTGTATAAAAACTTATTACACTTTATTTTCAAATGATTTACCAAATGCTTAATAGTAAAATATAAAACGAAATTTTGGCGATTATTTTCTAATATAGTGAATCGGGGCAAGTTGGTAATGGGGGAAGTAGCCTATTTTTTCTAGTTCATTAGTATTTAAACATATGACTATAAAGCTTATTTTTCTCTAATTCTTTAATATTTAAACAGATGGCGATAAAAATAGGTGATTTAAAGCCCGCCAAAAATATAGAAGATGGCTATTATCAGATTATCAATTACCTTGGCGGCCGTAATTGATAATCTGATAATCTGATATAAATATCGCAAGAGGACCCGGGTTTAGTCCCGGATTTTTTCGGTGTACTGGACCCGGCCCGGTGATCCCCGCCCCCCTCCACGAGCGTGGGTGCAGCCCGTGGTTGGAACTTGTTACATTCCTCCTGAAAATAAAAATGTTAGGTTACTAAACATTAATTATATTTAATACAGTCAAACCTTCTTTAAGCCGCCATGTATTAGATACAGTCAAACCTCTTTAAGCCGCCTCCATCGGTTCGAAATTCCTGGCGGTAAAGGAGGGTGGCGGTTTATGGAGGGTTTATGGTAACATGTAGTCAAACCTCTTTAAGCCGCCACCATCGGTTCAAAGGTCTTCTCTGGCTGTAAGGAGGGTGGCGGTTTATGGAGGGTTAATGGTAACATGTGAGAAAACGTATAGACTAGAATAACATTGTTTCAGTTCCGCCTACTTCAGAAAACTTTTTTTGAGAAAAAACCTCGGCTTATACACGAGTATATACTGTAATTTACTAATCTCCATTTTCTTCAATTTGAAGAATTTATTGATACAAAATGGTCACAGAGTTCAAACATATTCACAAAAATGTCCACATCCAGTAGGACATTCTCGATGTTTTTCAAACCACGTCTTCATATGTTTTTGATGTCCACCATGACAACAACCTTGACACCAAACATAAATCCCTCTTACTATCTGATGACTGAAATGGATACAAATATAACTACAATGAAAATCAATTAATATTTTTTGATAAACTCATTGATTTTTACCATATACTGCAAGGAGCTGGCATGATGTTGCATCGAGTGCATTCCCAGCCAATGTGCCCAAGTGGCTGACGACATTTTCCACATAGAGAACGTATAGTGGTAGATTGTTGGTTTAATGAATTGATGGCTGAAAGACTACTTAAATTAATTACTTCATTGGCAATATTCCACAGTTTGAAACGACTGAGCAACTCTGAAAAAACATTTTGGAAATTACCTCTTCACAATTCATCAGAGTAACATTGAACAGTCAGAAATATTTTTCTTATAATTTGTAAGTACAATCAAACCTCTTTAAGCCACCACCATCAATTTGAAGGTCCTCTCTGGTGGTTTATGGAGGGTTTATGGTAACATGTGAGAAAACATGTATAGACTAGAATGACATTGTTTCATTTAATTAAAGGTGATCAGAAATAAATTGCTGAGTAGCAGAAGGATTTTTATTTTTATATTCACAAATTAAAATCTTTTCGTGAACATCTAATGTCGTTTTTGACATTTTTCCGAGTAAGAAACAGCAACAATACTCACAACAGTTGATTTATAAAAAAACAGTTTAAACTGTTCTTCTTCTTCCGCAAAGTCGAGGTTATGGCTCTCCAGTCTTCTCCTATTTTAAACGGTTATTTTGTAAAAATCCGTTTAAAGTTTTGGAATAGCTTATTTTGAAAACAGGAATGTGAATAGTCACAGGTGCGAGATTACAGTCTAATAAATGTTAACAGATAAATTACTTAATTGCCATCTTCTCTAGTGTTTCTATTTGTGTTGGTTGACCTTGCCATTCGATTGTTTTGGCGGTTTAAACAACTGATTTGTCTACTAATGAAATGGTTTTGCCTCCAGAAATGAGTGGCGGTTGGCGATTAGTAAGGTGGCGGTTTATAGAGGGAATTTCATGTTTTAACATAAAGGAGGAGATTTGTTATTGGCTTTCATCAGGCAAATAACGAAGGTGGCGGTTTATAGATGGGCAGCTTAAAGAGGTTTGACTGTATGATGAAATTTTATAATTGTTTTAGATATTATCATGGCTGTTAATAACAAATTTATAAATTAAGTCTCTATATACTAATGATAGTTATGAAATTTACTGAAAATATTGCAGAAATAAAGCTGTATTCATGACTACCATTATAATCTATATCTTACTGCTGTATTTATGTTTTTCATAAATAAAAATGTCTGAAAATCTATTTTATTTAATATTGTTTTGATTATTACAATTATACTATAATTTTAATAATCATAGCAATATTATAACAAATTATGATATAAAATTGCTATGATTATTGATATGTTATAATTTTTGCTTGATACAATATAATTTTTTAAATTAATTGCAATTTTATTTTTAATAAAATTAACAATAGTTAAGATTGTTACAAGTATTACATTAATAAATTTAATGTTAATATAATTTTATTATTAATGAAGTTATCAAATTTTGATAAAATGATTCTGAATTCATAATTCTGAAAAAATATCAGTCAATCTTTTAAATTCTATTAGGGAAACTATTAAGAGTACTTATTACAGTGATGGTCTCGTTGGAAATGTTTCATAATCAAATATTGCAAAAAAAATTTTATCCATAAAATTGCTACACTAAGATCAATAAAGGAAGAGGATAATGCCAAAACTGTTGGATTTACTTGTATCATCATTGTTATTCAATGAAGAAAAATAATTTGTTTCAAAAAAGTTATTTTTTATATTGAATTTCTATTGTAAAGTTGCATCTTTGTACCTAGTTTATAAAATGTATATTAGGTTCAGAATTGAAGAACAACAAATACACTTGCTTAAATAGGACAAAATTTTAAATTCAATTTATCTTTTATCTTTAAAAGTACTTTTGGGCAAAGTCCCTCTTCAGTTTACAGCAAAATAAAAGAATATCAGGTGTGATTTAAATTTCATTACATGATATTGTATAATGATAGCAGAATAAGTAAAAATTATACAAATATAAATATGTAACAACAACATAAATATTAACAGATAATTTCTTTTATAAACATAACAATTAATATCTGTTATACATAGATATTTTTTACTGTTATACTGTTTCTTAATACTAAGAAATTTAAGAAACAATTTACTAGTTTTAATAATTTTTTTTAATAATGTACTTTTACTAAAATTACTAAAAATAAACATTACTGTTTACTTTTACTATTTTTTTTTTTAATGTTCTTCTTAGTATTAATGTCTATAAACATTAATACAAACAAGTTTTATTAATGTTAAATATAACAAAACAATTAAATAATGGAAGATCCTTATACAGAAAGGACTTTTATAAATTTCTCATTATTTTATTTTAACAACTTATTGTTATTTATATTGTATCTGTTAATATTTATTTTTTGTTGCATATTTATATTTGTATAATTTTTAACTTTTCTGTAATCATTATGCAATACCACATAATGAAATTTTAAAAAAATAGAAAGTCAAGTTTTATTTTTCTGCTGTGTAACTGATGAAGGACTTTGTCCAAAAGTATTTTTAAATATTAAAGATAAGTTGAACTTAAAATTTGGTCCTACTAAGCAAGTCTGTTTATTATTATATAATACAATCACCAAATTAAAAAATTTAAAATATTTTTTTAATATAAATAGAATTTAAAGCTATCCTATTTTACCAAAAATATCCTTAAAGCTGTAAACAATATCTACAGCTTCTACAGTGCTACATTCTTAACTTGTCGTCGACTTATAGCGATAAAACTTCAGATAACATCAAGTTTTTTTGTCATGGTTACGTATGGGATAGCAGAACTCGTCGAATTGCTACTATCCCATACGTTAAGAGGCTTCGAGTCCCAAATGGATATATTAGATATCACCCGACGCATAGTGAATTACGACAATCTGAGAGTGAGAGAGATAAAGCGAGAAAGAGTCCGAACAGTAATTGAAAAGTGATTTTGCCAAACGTAACTATGACAAAAGAAAAAACTCGATTTTACCTGAAGTTTTATTGTTAGTAATATTTAAATTTATTCACTTGAAAAAAACAAGGTACGTACGACTCGAACTTACAACGTTCACCTCTGGAGGCAAGCGCCTTAACCACTACGCCGCCGCTTTGCGTTAAAATAGCTGCAGTTATTAAGCATATAAGCTGTTCTGGCCTCATAACGCGTTCAATTTTCCGGCTGTATGACATTTGACCTCGATTTTTTTAATAACAAAGGCATAGTGACCTAAACCCTTTTACACGAGTCACTTTTCAATGGCCCCCAACCTGTAAGTTAAAGCCGATCGAAATCGGTAGGACGGAGTTGTCTTCTCACATTTCAAGAGTTCATTCCCCATTATACCGCCTCTCACATTTCATTTCTTGTTTCATATTCAATCCTTTTTCTAAAGAATAACTACTAAACGAAACAACCTATCTTAATGCGGTAAAAAGCATTTTATAGTAAATTTGTACGAACAACCTATCTTAATGTGGTAAAAAAGCATTTTATAGTAGATTTGTTCCTAATTCTGCTCGTGCCAATTAGACGGCGTAAATAAATTTCAAAACTTTTTTAACTTGCACGTACGCTCTTACCTTGTTTCGGGTTAAGTGCGGGATAGCTGACATTTTGTAAGATTTTGTCGCAAATATAAAATTTTCAAAAATGATTTAAACAGTATTAGCTGTGGAATGTTATTGTTAACGATCCTGCCAAATGTCTATATGATATGTTGAAATACCTTCATTTAAAGTCCAACTTTGTAAAAACCGCTGTGCACTTATCCCACTCTACCTTACTGTAAAAATATTATATTACAGTACACTGAAGAACCCAAAAAAAGATTACAGTTCAATTCAAAAGGATTGAATATCAATGTACTAATGATGTAATAATGGGGAAATACTTAGATTTGTATAAAAAATATACATTACTAAACAGAAAAAAAAATTAAAATTGCTTGCTCTTAAAAAAT
Source organism: Olivierus martensii (assembly GCA_000484575.1). NCBI lineage: Eukaryota > Metazoa > Arthropoda > Arachnida > Scorpiones > Buthidae > Olivierus > Olivierus martensii. The sequence continues at coordinate 2,183 of AYEL01081657.1, read as the reverse complement.
AAATTCGCTTTTCTGAACATATAAATAGGGAAATTATTAATTTATAAAATAAATAGTCAGCATTATTCCCTAAAATGTTTATCTGTTTTTTTAGGTTATTTAAAGTACTGAAAGAATGAGCAAAAATTTAATCCGATATAAGTTCAAAAAAGAAATGTTTACTATTATTAGAGAATGCACAATATGTTAAAGCAGAATAATATCTATAAGTAATTAATGTAAAATAAATGTTCACGTACTGTACATAGTGGCGGACCATGGAAAGGGCTAGGGAGCTTTAGCCTCTTTCAAATATGTTAGAAAATATATTTAATATTATTTTTAATTATAAAATATAGAAGGAAGGGAAGGACTCGATAATCAGATCTAATCATTAAAATACACTTTAAAAGTAAATAAAAATATGAATGTTGCTTCTAATATTTTATTTCTTAGCTTTCCATAAAATTTTTGGATTTGCGGTATATGAATTTAATATATTTAATAATTTGGAAACGATATTAAAAATTAATTAAAAAAGTATTTTTAATATCAATTTACTTCTAACAAAATTATTTTATAGCTCTTAAGACGATTTATTGATTTAACAAGAAAATTTATTTGGCATAAAAATCAGAATGGTCGTTCTTTATTTCTCTCTTCGGTTTTAGTTTGGCTTGAATGAATACATTCTTGGAGGCTTCTTTCACTTCCGCAGGACGATTTTGATGATATGAAATCCGTTTCTTATTTATTTTAGCTTCAACATAAGTTGGAATTCTACTTCTTGGTGATCTAACATATTCGTCTTCTGTCTCAGAATCAGGATTTTCTATATTCATTCTACTCGATTCATTGGTTAAATCGTCCATGTCAAAATCATTATCTTGTATTCTTCTTACTTGTTTTTTCGCATCATTCTTAGTGGTATTAGATGAGTAATATTGAAGCTTATTGTGCTTCTTATAATTGAAGAAAGAACTTTCTTGATCGGAGTTGTTGTGATTCAGCCTAAATGCTGAAGGTATGAAAATTTTATTTCTTTTAGGAGGTAGAACGGGAATCTTACTTACATAGTTTTGAATATAACTTTCATTTCTTATTTTTGTCAAATTTTTCTTTCGACCAGGAAAACTATCGAGAAAATTATCTTTATTCTTATCCAAATGAAGAATATAAATTTTGGCATCTAATAAATGCTTTATATTTTTGTTATATACATTTAAATCGTTTTTGAAGAATAATGTATATTTTTCATTCATTTTAGTGGAGTGAAAGGAGAAGAAGGAAAGTTTCTTTTGTAATTTGAACACTTCTCTGAATGGTCGATCAAATTCATCATTTGAATTAGTATAACTCAGAAAATACTGAAAATAAAAAAATATTAAATTATATCAGTAATATATTAAGAAATTATGTATTAGTATTCAAAATATTACTACAGGATTGTAATATTTCATTGTTCTATTAATATAATTTTTATTATATATAATAAAAAATTCTTGTCAGTCTATTTTTCTTTAAAAATAATTATATTTGCAAAAATTAAGAGCTCTATTCTGAGTCTGAAAAGTGATTGGGCAAATATGAGAATTTATTTTTAAAAATACATTATTTTTTTTTTACTTTCTTTTATGAGAATCACAGAAATATTCTAAATCTATTTTTGTAAAAAGTCGAATAAAATAAAAAAATATTGTATTTGTAATAATATGAGAACAAATACATATGAATCTACTATATAACATATATTCTTCTTTATTATGAAGTTCGTTATTATAATAATACTGTATATGAACTTCATAAGTTCAATTCAGAATAAAACGGTTATTAAAACGAACAACATTAACAAGTTATTAACTTTAATAAGATTGATAACTCATTATATAATGCTATCGAAATATAATAATAGACTACTGAATAATGAAATATTGTAATTATATAGACCAGCGTTTCTCAAACTTTTTTCATTCACGACCCCATTTTTCATTACGAGATTTTTCGCGACCCCAGGTATTAAATATGAAATAAAACATACAAATACATAAATCATTTATACACTTATTAAGATGAACACAATCAGCCAACTACATTGAAAATACATATGTTGTCATACGTTAAATATTGGACGTTTGTGAAATTACATATAAACTGAAATTCAAGTATTTGAATTTAATTTTTACGACCCCAGCATTTCGCTTCGC
>AYEL01081656.1:0-29014 GCA_000484575.1 Olivierus martensii | reverse complement strand
TAGGCTGTTCTGGCCTCAAAACGCGTTCAATTTTATTTTTTCGTGTTCTACATTTTAATCTGTTTATTAGCTTCTTTTTCTAGCATATAACATGGGTCGCAGCTACGTCAGAAAAACCAACAGGGGCGATTATTCAAAAGAAATGAACGAAATTTGAACGTTGTCGAAATGATGATTGACAAAAGCAAATATATCAATTAAAATTTTCATATAAACCATTTTTTATTCGATAAAAAGCATTTTGTCATATTTCACTATACCATCCCTCACATTTCACAAGGGGGACACAACCTCCGTCCCTCCTGCCTGTATGTTAAAGCCGATTTCGATTGGCTTTAACATACAGGTTGGGGGCCGTCGAAAAGTGACCCGTATAAAAGGGTTTAGATCACTATGCCTTCGTTTTTAAAAAAAATTGAGGTCAAATGTCATGACGCTGGACCACGCCGCTTATATACCTAAAATATTAGACCGTCTTCAGCTAAACCGGTGGCGTAATAGGCAACGCGCTTGTATGCGGAACTAAAGATGGTGAGTTCGACTCTCCTTTATGTGGTGTTTTTTTTCAAGTGAATAAATTAAAATATTACTATCAATAAAACTTCAGAAAAAATCAAGTTTTTTTGGTCATAGTTACGTATGGGATAGCAACATTTCGACGAGTTGCTACTACCCCATACATAAAGAAGCTTCGAGCGCAAATGGATATATTAGATATCACAACCGACGCATAGTGATTTACGACAATTAGAAAGTGAGAGAGATAAAGCGAGAAAGAGTCCGAACAATAATTGAAAAGTGAATTTGCCAAACTATGACAAAAAAACTTACTTTTATCTTGAAGTTTTATTGTTAATAATCCTTATAATGTAATGAACTACATATATCTGGAAGTGATATCCATTAAATATATAATAAAAATTCAAGGCTTATATAAATTATAATATTAGAGTAAATAGTAACTTTAAAAATGAAATTACTTAATGGTATTAGAAATGATGATAAAATTATATTTTGCTTTTTTTCTTAAATATAGTAAATAAACTAGCACGAATTAGTTATAATCCTTCTCGTTTAAACTTAGGCAAACTACCTGTTTTCACTAAAACACGTGACTACAACGTCACCTGAATTTTGTCTATAACGATTTAAAGCAAATTATCATTATTAAAATATATATAAAAAATTATATAACAAATTTTATTAATTAATAAAAAAAATTAAAATATTCGAATCAGATTTTTTTACTTTTTTGAAATAATTTTTCTTCTTACTTGTGATAGATATTTTCGAAATCGACAACATTCTTAACTTTATGAAAAATAAAAACTTAGTTACAAATAAAATTTATGAAATTGAAGCTACATAAATTTAAATAAATTTTATAATATATTCGCATCAATCCAGTCAACAAAAAAAAATTAAGTATAATTTTTTATTTTATATATTAAATATCTCAAAAATGAGCGTTTAAAATTGATTGATGCTTCATTTAATTTCATCACCAAATCCTAAATAATCTCGAGAAAATATTTTTTAATTGAATTTTAAATTTTATATAAATTTTATATTATTTACCAAATATTAACTGATCTTTTGATGATGCTGTAGGACAGGGAAGGGAAAAAAATGAAATCTGTCTCCCGAGAGAATTTTTGGAAATTCTTTTATACTCATAAGAACGAAACGTAATCCCAGAACCTGCTCAACATTGATTTTTTTTTTTTTTTCGGTCAGGAAATTGCCAAGGGTCCTTAATCCACTCCCTTGTTGGTTCTGGGACAAGAATGTGTCATGTGACCCCCGAGGGTTTATTTCTCTCGAGTTCCGGAAGCGGATTAACTGGGTCGAACTCGGATATCCGCTCGTTGGAATGAAGTTTGATGATGAATGGAAGTAGAGAAGTGCTAAAAGGTTGACATTAAATCCCATCTTCCCTTACTATTAATCTCAGAATAGAACTTTGTCGACGGATTAAACGACAACTTAGCCTTTACAGTTAATCGTAGACATTTTATTCATTTTTATGTGAAATTTTGCACCATTTCTCGAAACGTCACCGTTTAAAAACACCTAAATATATATATATTTTTTTATTATTTTGCTTAGAGAACCGCATTAATAATGGTTGCAAAGAAAACAACATAATAATGCTAATGATCTCATCTACTCTCACTCTTATATATTTTTTTTTTTTTTGAAAACTCTAACCTTAAACTTTCTAAAAGATTTTTATATTTTTTAAAAACTGTACTTAAGGGAATACTTTTCGATTTTATTCAGTTTCAAAATTATTCTGAGAAGAAACCTGTTGCCCTTCATATCATGTTACATATGCATCTGGTATATAACAAATCGACAAACTTTTGAACATATGTCACATGAAATATCTACAAATGCAAACCGACAGCATCTTATAATGCCAGCGAGACTTCTTATCATATATCATATCAAGAATACACTCAGTAGAAAGAAATATAAGGCTATCATATCCATAGATTCCGTAGATCACTCAGAGAAGATATCTTTAAATTTACCTGTTACAAACTTGAGTTTGCTCCATTTGTTAACGTGTAGTTTCAAATATGCAAGTTTACTCTCTTGATAGTTGTAGTGTTTATTAATATTGAGCTGCACGGAAAAATATGCATTGTTATAACTCATGTGTTAAGGTTAATATAACAGAATGGTTACCAGTGTGGATATACTGATGGTTTTAATTTCGATCAATGGCTGAATTATTCTATTTAGTTAATCATGTACATAACACGTGTTGATTGTTTCGCCATTGTAAGAATGTGCCAGTTATACTAAAATGTTTCGTTTATTGTTATTTTTCTAAACTTGAATATGTCATAAAGAGCTTGAGTGATATATATATCACTCAGTTGTTATATGTAAGTGACATGCATCGCTTAGTTGTTATGATATATTCAATTTTCAATGTCATCTCTTCCATGAGATCAGAGAGACTATCAATCATCTGAAATTTTTCATTCGATATATTATGAGTTTCCTCGTACAGAATTATTCTTCATTTTACAATCTCTCTTATATTAAAATTCAGTTTAAATAATGCAAAATTTTATAACCTCAACGATTAAATTAATACTTTTAATCATATAAATCTCATACGTATCTACAAAGGAGCGATAAATTATAAATGACGTGATGGATTATCAGTGTTTGATATACAACAAAAATACTTATTTATTTATTAAATGGAAGCAAAATCGGTTTAAATCTCATCACATGAAATGTGGATTTTCTGGAGGTTATTTTTCTTCCACGCTGTTTCAGAAAGTGACAAAAGAAATCATTGATACTTAAAGATGATGAAAAATTGTTTCCAAACTTTGTCGAATGGATTTCTTGGGTCGATTGTCTACAGATAAGCTTGATCTCTGATGACAAGTAAGGAGGAGTTTGGAAACGAGAGAACTGCTTGCAACTAAAGATAACAATGATCCGACTAACAACCTACAAGATTTTGTGGGTTACAATTCTCACGTGGTAACTAATCCCTGGTTATTTGGTGAAATCCTAAACTACATGCTTCAATTAATTAGAAAGATTTACTTATTTAATTGGGTTCTGACAGTGCAACAACGAGTTAAAATACAACTACGCTGATCTATCATAATTAATAACCATAGAGAAAGTTAAATATAAATTTCGAATCTTGTCACTTTAACGAATTTTTGATTAACGATTGCAGATTGGAGCAAAATTAACTTAATTTAACCTAATTTAAAATAAATAAAGTGCAAAAATGCATTGTAACTTACAGGCAATCTATCATTCCAACTCACCTCAAATGAAATTTGGCGGCGTGGCACTAATTCGAATTAAAATTTCGAATCTAAAATTGTTCTAAGTCACCTTAAGGGTCATCCACCTCTCCACCAAAAATTCTTCTTGCTGTTTTTGGTATCTAAACCGATTAACCACGAAAGAGTGAAGATTGAATTCCAACTCACCTCAAATGAAATTTGGCGGCGTGGCACTAATTCGAATTAAAATTTCGTATCTAAAATTGTTCTGAGTCACCTTAAGGGTCATCCACCTCTCCACCAAAAATTCTTCTTGCTTTTTTTGGTATCTAAACCGATTAACCACGAAAGAGTGAAGATTAAACTGCAGATATTGTATTATGAATGGGAATGCTAACACGCTAAATTCGATTGGGGTCGAAATCATTTTAAACAACGTTACATTCTACGAAATATCTTAAGATTGTATTGTTTTTCCTTTCAAGAACAATGTAATATCGAACAAACCAAATTTGTGAGAACTCTTCACACTTCTAGACGAAATGGCTTCTATAATTTGCTAAACCCCATCGAGAGAACAATTTAGCGAACCTTTTACATTCCGAATGAAAAGGAAAATAAAAATAATAAAAAATGTGATGTTTGTACTGATAAAATTCTACTATTGTGACAGAAAGAGACATCCTTATTTGTATTGTAAGCAGGTGAATGATTGATAAGATAGACTGGTTATGGGAATCCTTATAAATCTGACATTTCTTGCTGCTTAATCATGATTGATGACGTTGTATGTGCAGCTGTGTTTCTACTTGGCTGAATTTTCAATGTTTTCTCAAAATAAAACATATCACTCTGGTATTTCTCTTCCATATTTCACGTACTCAATGAAGACAAAACTGGTCGCATCGAAACAATTTCTTCAAGGAAATAGAAGATTCATTGCAGTCAGTTTATTTTAGAAAATTTTTAAAAGTTATTTTTAGTAAAAAAGATCGCATGAAATATGGATTACTGTTTTTCATTATCTGACTTTGTGATTAAAACAGTTCAAATGATTTTTTTAATGCTTTTTGATTCCCATATTCCGTTTTATTTTTCGAAATATTTGGCAGAAAGTATTGTTTTGTGTAATTTTTCATTTTTCTTTTTGTTACAATATATTACGTTCCATTCGAAGATTCTGCTTTCCAATATTTCAATGATTCGCGACGATCTCTAGTATCTGTTTCTCAACTCATACTCTAAAAAAATCTATAGTATATGGTTTACACTACCAGTAAATCGGTTTCTTTCCCCCATATTTTATTATTAATCTATATATCTGCGAATATATTACTTTTCTTTCTATACTTGCATGTTATACGATCTTTAAACAATATTGTATCTTTCTTTATATACATATCTTTCCGTTACACGATCTCTAAATCAGTGAATCAGTGGATCCCGAAAGTTACACGATCTTTAAACAACGAAAATTTACTCTTTCTGGTGTTCTTTATACATGCATTGTTACGAAATCAACGTCATTGTTACGCTAAATTTCTTTTCTCGATATCTCAACGTACGTATCTAAACTTGTATATTTTATTTTTAATTTCCTTCCATGATTCGCAAGGAAATTAAAAATATAAAATAGGAAAATTAATTAATTAAAAAATGCATATTTTATAACTTGATTCAAAGTTGCAATTCATTTAAACAATTACGATTTTATGTTAAACAATTACGAATAACTCAGTATCATCATAAAAATTCATATAAACAATTACGATTAACTCAGTATCATCATAAAAATTCTTATAAACAATTACTATTAAATCAGTATCGTCATAAAAATTCATTTTATAAACAATTACGATTAACTCAGTATCATCATAAAAATTCATATAAACAATTACGATTAAATCAGTATCGTCATAAAAATTCATTTGAATTCATTTAAACAATTACGATGATATTGAGCATCTATCGATGTTCAATATCATCGTAATTGTTTTAAATGAATTTTTTCCATAAAGTCAGTTTTGTTGTCTCTGAAATTTTTTGATTCAAATTAAATTCGAGTCTCGAGAATTTATAAAAAATTTATAAAATTTCGGTGTAACTTATTAAATGCTAGATGAATCAGCAAGATCTCTCAAGATACGTATAAACCCTGCGAGCATTTATAATAAATGATTTAATAAGCAGTAACGAAACAAAATCGATATGTGACCAAAAGGAAATTGTTGTTGCAACCAAAACTGCTCTTTCTTTGACTGCGAATCAACGGACTGGAAACCGGATAGCTGTTTTTGTATCAAAAGTTTCAAAGAAGCATCCGGAGATATATCATGCGGTTTCATCCAGAAAGAAGAATGAAAAAAGTTCTATATATATATATAGATAGATAGATAGGCTGTAGGCTTATCCTCGACTAAAACTGACTCTTTACACTATCGGATTTCGAAACAGAAAACTTATAAAAATAAGACCCACACACACACACACACACAGAGAGAGAGAGAAAGACACAGACACAAACGTAGACTAAAACTGACTCTTTACACTATCGGATTTCGAAACAGAAAACTTATAAAAATAAGACACACACACACACACACAGAGAGAGAGAAAGACACAGACACAAACGTAAAAAAAAGAAAGAAAGAAAAAAAATCAGCAACCCAATTTACTTCATTTTCTCTACATCGATGTTCTGTTTCTTTCCAGCAAAATAGCAGGATAGAATTTCCGCTCACTTCAACCCATTCCTGATTTTGTTATTGAAGTAGTACCGGTTGAAAATCGATTGTAATCTTATTCCTGTCAGGTGCCCAGCATCTATTTCCATAACATTACTACTAGCTTTTGTCTACTATAATAGGGTTGAAGAGTTGTAAATATAATAATACAATTTCCAGCTTTGAGTAAAAATGAAATATATATATATATGTGTGTATACAATAGGGTTGAAGAGTTGTAAATATAATAATACAATTTCCAGCTTTGAGTAAAAATGAAAAATATATATATATGTGTGTGTGTATACCCCCCTTTCCTTTCACTTTTTAATTACTTAAGTAAACATTCCGTATTTGTAGATATACGTAGATAATTAGATTAGTTGACATTCGAGTAAAGAGTTTAGAGTTTTAGAATCTTTTCAGTTTATCCAAAAATTGGTTTGGAATCCATGTACAAATTTGTGGATTAATAATTAAAAGTGGCTCTTCTACATCGAAAGAAAAACTTTATTCATTTGTCTGATCGTCGAAGTGTTCGAAAATTATGGATTTTTATGGAGACGATAACTTATTAATGATTTAATTGTAAATTAATGAGACGAAAACAAAAATTTTGAAAGTTCTTTCTCTCTCTTGAGTTTCATTTTTAAAGGGATCCTGTTCGGTCGAAAATTTAATCTTTTAAAATTCCCGTTTCGAGAATGCGAAATTATGAAGAATTAAAGTAAATTTGGGAATGATTACGGTGACATCAGGTAAAATTTGGGGATTATTATGAGGAAATTTGTGATTTTTCAGGGAGATTCCGCTGAAATTGCAAACAGGAGATTTGAGGGAAATTTAGAAAAATTTTAAGATAGTTTGGTGAATCGAATGTTTTGGTTAAGTTGAGGAAATTTTTGGATGTTTTTGATAAAGAAAACTTTGTATATATACGAAATTTCATTAGAAAATTATTTTTAAAAATTCAGGAAAAAATAAATAAAAAATAAGTAGATTTCAGAAAATTCTGGAGAGTTGTTGAATAATTTTTTTAAAAATTTCAATAAAAATTTGAGAAATTTTTCTAATTAAAAATAAATATAATTTTCATCGCGGAAATTAAATTATAAATTAAAAAATACAAACATTAATTATCAAAATAATTAATTTAAAATAAAATGATTGAATTAATCCAAAATAAATTAAAGAAGCTTCAGTTACTAGAGAGAGAGAAAAAAATCGGCAATTTTTTTAATCCAAAATATTCCTGATTACCAAAAAAATTCTCCAAAGATCTCAAATATTGTACCTAATTAAAAAAATAATAACTCAATAAAGAAATAATCAGTTTTAAAAACTCTTGCGAAACATTAATTGTATGATAGAAAACTAAGTTAAATATCGAAATTTGGGTCCAAAATGAACTTAAGTGCACGCGTTATCACGAAACCAAACAGCAGTGCGATAATTAAAGAGCGCTTCCAAAATAAATTAACGTAAAGTATCGTCATCATAAAATTACACACCATGTCCACGCAAGACACAGATAATTTTAAAGATTATTCGTGCATTATTTAGTTTTATCACAACTTAAATAAAAAAAAAAAGAAAAAAACAACACGAGCAAATGTAAACCAAAATAATTACGATCCGTCGAGCCAGTAATCCTTTCCAAAATTACGCATCTTAATTAAGGAAGCTTAATCGAAAAATAAGGTTATTTGTTATTGACAATGCTTCTGGGTGTCGTAACACACGATAAGAGTTATAAACAGCTTTACAGAAGAACCATTTTTGAAAATATCATCAACGGAAGTTTGGTAAAAACAATGTGTGTACCTTCTCCAAAATATCATCATCTCTTCTCTACATTTTAAATAAACTTCAGTCTGCAAACTACCACCGTGAGGTTTATAATTCCTGCGGGTACCATTACAATGATATGAAATGAACCGGAAGTATAAATTTAAGCATGCGCACTGACAACTGGAGGGAGTTGTAGGAAGGTAGAGCGTACCAACGTGTTGTCGTATATCATCTAACAGATTTGCGTTTTGACAGAAATAATTTTGTACGAAAATAATAAAATCTTTTAGAATTTAAATCGTTTCCTGATCAAATGGATTCGATTTCTGCTTTTTTTTTCTTTCTGTTGCTTTATTTCGTTTGTGTTTATCTCTTTCATGTGAACAATTTATGGATGATGGGTGACGCGCCGTTTATTTTTTTCTTTCTGAGAAAATAAGGTTCAATGCCTTTTTTAAATAAAATATTTACAAATTAAATGGATGCATCTATAAAATATTTAAAGGTTTATAATGGATAACGGTTCGTCGTTTAGCGTGTATATGTTTAAATTCTTATCTATAAATTGTTCAATGGTTTATAGAATCAATGTTTAAATCTGAATTTATTCAACAACTTTAAAGATTAATAAACGCACAAATTAGTTTTAAAAGTTTGTAGAGATTTATTTTTATTTCTAAAGCATGATTTACGCCTCAAAATTCAACGGATATTCTAGAAAAATTCAATGTCTGTAACGTGATAGACAACATTAACATAAATTTGTCTATTACATACTAATCAACTTTAACGTAAAGTTGTCTATTACATACTAGATAACTTTAACGTAAATTTGTCTATAACTGTCTAGAATGTTATAGACAATTTTACGTTAAAGTTGTCTATAACATTCTAGAAAACTTTAACCGAGTTAACATGCCTATACTTAAAGATATAACGATTTATAAACTCTACAAGTGACTTTTTTAGTTTAAAAAATATTAAATTTGTTCAGAAATGTTCAATTTTTTCATATTCTATAAAATTTATACAACATTATTAAAGTTTATTTTTAAATAATCATTTTTCGTTCTTGTTTATCTTACATCCGTGTTGTTTGATGATAACATTAATCCTTTAACTGTTTAAAAAATATAATTTTAAAATAACTTTCTTAAAAAGTTTAACTATCTACAGAAATTAGATAATATTTTATAAAATAATAATAATAATAATAATAATTGCATTCAGATAAATTCCAACTGATAGGATTAAAAAAATAAAATAAAATATGTAAACTTAAAAGTAGTTACCTTAATTGTGTTTATGTTGTAGACATATTACCATACCCGCAACTAACTTAAACAATTGTTTAAAATTTAATCTTCTAGAACGAATTATTTATAGAATTTAATTATAAATAATCCTTTTCTAGAACTAAATATTTTAAGTACGTTGTTATTTCTACATAAAAAGGCAGCTAAGCCGTTTAACTGTGTTGTTTCTTGCATGAGGGAAAAAAACGTTGTAGGAATAAATGAAATTATCTACGCAAGTGGTCATCTCCGAAATTTCCATAAACAATTTTAGAGATTTAATATTCATAAAATACGGAATTTATCTATTTAACGTCCTCTCTAAACTCAGCAGATTCACATTTAACAGATTCGAACATTAAACCCATTCTATCTGTCTAAATTTAATATATTTTGTTACGAATATATATAAAATTATAATAAAAATCTGAATTTTTTCCAAGAAAATCGTTTTATAGATTTAGAATAAAGCTGAATTTCCGGATAACTTTCAAGAATGTTCTTCTTCTTTCGCATTTAAAGAGAGAGAGAGAAAAGGAGAAAACAGACTTGAGGAAAAAAAAAAAAAAAAAAAAAAAAAAAAAAAAAAAAAAAAAAAAAAAAACAGACTTGAGGGGAAAAAAAAAGTGTAATTCATCGAATGACCATCTCTCAAACGATTGCTAGGAAAATATTGAATTTGTCCATTATGACCATAGTTTGTGATGACGGCAAAGCATGGATAGAACGGGATAAGATGAATTTACATTCGCAACTTACCGTTCAGGCACACACGAGAAGAAACACCATTTATTTCCTATATTCGTTTTACGTCAGGTAAGAAACGTTTCCGATGAAAAATCGTTCATCTCAAAACATACAAACATCGCATCCAGGTAAAATGTGATAAATGACATTATTTTTCCTTATTTTTTTCATCTGTTTATACTTATATACGACATACTGTTGAGTAGTTATTGCAGTATGTATGACTAAATAAGTTTACATGAAAAATAAACAAAGATGGAGCCGTATGCAAGCAAAATAAGACAAACCAACAGAAAGGAAAATAATTTTATTATGATTTATTCTTCTATTAACGGAAATATGTATTATGTGCAGAAAATTGCACATTATTTTGCCGAACATCATGCTGTTTCATATCTATATTGATAGAAATCTTAATTACGAATGCCTGGAAGAATGCTATATAAGTGAAAAAATATAAGGTTTACAAAAGTAAAATATAATCATCGGATGTATCATCTGTTAAGCTCAAACTGGCGTAAATTCCTTCCAAAATATCTGATTAATTCTGTGCCAGTTGGCTGTTTTCCAAAGGGGAAATCTGTAGAAGAGGCAAAGCTGTCGTCCTAACCACTCATCTCCACAACGTATTAACTGTGACGTTATCTGACCAGCTGTCCCGGAATATTAAGCCAGTGGAGTGACACCAGATCACCTCTTTCTCTGCACAAACATTCCTCTGTACTTCTTAAACTATGCACTGCGCTCTCCGTGTTATTAACTTGATTTGTAGCAGTTTAGCTGTTTATTATTATTATTGTTTCGCTATCTGCCTGTTGTTATGACTAGTTTTATTAATTTTGCTTTTAATTCACGTAATGAAGGAGGTTGGCCAGCGGTGTTTATTATGTTGAATCTGTTGAATCTCCCACTCTTAGAATTTATTTCTTTGATGTTTTAACATATGCGTAAGTTTTGTTAAATGTTTCTTAAAAGACTATTTATTCCGGATTACGAGAGAAGAATGTTTAATTTGGAAACATTTTCCATTCCTTATCTAAATTTTATAACAGGAATGTTTAAAATTTGAAAAATTACTCAATTTTTCAATAATATTCTCAATTTTTTTTTTTTCACTATTTTAAAACGTTGTCAATTTTTACTCGATAGTTGAAAAATATTCTCAATTTATTCAATTTTTTAAATTATTCTCAATATTTATTTAATTTTTGAAAAATATTCTCAATCTTTATTCAATTTTTTTAAAAGATTCCTAATTTTTACTGAATTTTTGAAAAAAAAAAAAAAATTTGTCCAATTTTTGAAGAGTTTCTCCATTTTTATTCAATTTCTGAAAAAATATTCTCAATTTATTGCATTTTTGAAGACATTCTCAATTTTTTGACAAATATTCTCAATTTATTGAATGTTTGAACAGATCTTCAACATTTTTACTCAATTTTTGAAAAATATTCTCAGTCTTTATTCAATTTTTTAAAAGATTCATAATTTTTACTGAATTTTTGAAAAAAAAAAAAAAAAAATTGTCCAATTTTTGAAGAGTTTCTCCATTTTTATTCAATTTCTGAAAAATATTCTCAATTTATTGCATTTTTGAAGACATTCTCAATTTTTTGACAAATATTCTCAATTTATTGAATGTTTGAACAGATCTTCAACATTTTTACTCAATTTTTGAAAAATATTCTGAATTTACTGAATGTTGGAAGTGATCTTCAATTTTTTCTTGCTCAATTTTTCAAAAAATATTTACAATTTATTAAATTTTCGAAATTATTCTCAATCCTCACCCAATTTTTGACAAATATTGACTCTTTTTTTTTTCTCTTACTAATTATTATTATCAAATTGCATAAATTTTGATTTTTATATGATATTAAAAATATTTCACGTAAATAAACTTAAATATTCTGTACAATTTTGCAAATAATTTTAATTCACATTGTTTCAGAATAACATTTTTTTTATGTAATTTATTTTCATAACTAAAGCAGATTTTTTTTTTATTCTGTACAATTTTGCAAATAATTTTAATTCACATTGTTTCAGAATAACATTTTTTTTTTTTTATGTAATTTATTTTCACAACTAAAGCAGATTTTTTTTTTCGTCTCCTAAAATTTAAAAATTTGCAAATACTATTCTAAAGTTTATGCACCAAAAATTAATTTTAAAGTTTACCAAAATTTTCATAATGAAATTATTTTATAATAGTAACTTTCTTTTTAATTCATAAAATTAATGAAATTTTATTCCATTTTCGTGTTTACATTCTGCATTTAGCGTGTGTTGACATATGTTTAAAATTTTTCTAATAAATAAATAAATAAATATTTCGACTTATCGTTCGACAAATCTTTACAAATTTGATTAAATATATGTATAATTCTTATTGGAATTTTTAATCAAAGTCGTTAGCTCGTTATCGATTTTATGCCAAAATCAGTAAATTCCCTTCATAATTGATTACGTCAGATTGGAACTAAAAGTATTAAATCAGCTTTACGTCAAATTTTAAATAAATTAATTTTCGCAACGGGATTTGTTCTCGTCTTGTCAGAATTCTTTTATTCAAAATCGTTTATTTCTTCGAATATTAAAAATTTAATTATGTAACAATTCCAAGATCAATATGTATATTATATATGCATGTTGTCTAGATAGAAAAATATGTATTTTCTCATAAATTACATTAGTGTATAGGCTAACATAACGTGCAAGAAAAATGCATTTTCTCATACAACGCATAAATGTAATGGGGTATAGAATCTGTATGGAAAAAAACTTGAAAGTTTTAGGAAATATAGATATGTCAGTGATGGCAAATCTATGGCACACTGACAAAATTTTTGGCACGCATAACTTTGTCTTTAATTAAATTAGCATTCGGATCGAAGTATATGTTTCTTAGAAAAATTTAACAAATTTTAAAAAGGTTCGCCATCATTGTCATATATATACAAAAATAGTAAGTCGGGGAATACGCATCATTGGGTAATTTTGATACAAATAATGCATTGTTTTAGTATATAAAAATAATTTAGGGGGCTCTATGCATCCGCAAGGTATTAGTCGATGTCAGAGGTGAATGACAGTTGACACACGCTTTAGTTTTCTCGCAATTATCTACTGAATTTTATCTGAAAATCAGGTGAATCACGACTGTCAATTTTTTTTTAATTTTTTTACTTGTTTATTAGCAATTATCTACTGAATTTTATCTGAAAATCAGGTGAATCACGACTGTCAATTTTTTTTTTTAATTTTTTTACTTGTTTATTAATTTCAATACCAAAATTGGGAAGGGTGGATGGAAATATATGTTATCGACTGTATACACCTGTTAATTATTCTGTCGTTATGCCATTAATTTGAATTTTAGCAATTGGATTGATATTATCACATGGATTGGATTGATGCTACATGAGATACGGGGTAATACGCCACACAACATCTTACACTTCCCATTCCAACATGAAATAAAGGAATACTATATATGAATTAGGTTGATTCGACTATTTTTCTATTGTCTGTTCGGTTGTCTGTCCTTAAATATGATAACAGCCGTAAATATTAGCCAATTTAGATAAAATTTACAAATATTGTTGGCATTCATTGAAGGACCATGCCTACTGAAAATAGGGTCAATGTTATTGATATAACAAAAGTTTTCGCATATTCTTCTTGCTATAGCTGCCGTAAATATTTCCCTATTTGAATGAAATTCACGAATATTATGGGAACCATTTCAGGAATTCGGATTATTAAAAATAATCGATTTTTTTTAAATCGTACTATCTGAGTGTCAGTGTATCAAAACGAATATCATAGCATATAGTACTGTTTTGAGAGATTTGTTTTTGTTTTTGTGTTCAACGAGCAAATAAAATCTATCTTAATAAACCAGTAAAACTTTTTAATTTTTACATATTATTCAATTTCCATATTTATTTTGCTATTTAAAACTGTTTTGAATGTTGTAGTATATTATCCTTCAGCTGTTACCATATTACAGGACAGTTCGAAAAATATGACACTTGATCTATCTGTTTTTAGACATTAATCTTCTGGAATTATTTAAACTTTTGAAATTCTTTTCCTATTTTTCAATTAATTTAAAAATTGTAGCTTATTCTGACAAATGAATTTTATTTCTAATTTTAAACACGTCAAAGCAAACTCTGAAAGAAAATGTTTCTATATAGGATGATTCAGAAAGATTGTGCCAAAATTTACAGACTTGTAGAGGATAAAATTCTGAATATAAAAAAATCTAGTCGCGTTTTTTTATTTGAGGCTCCGTTTAGAAGATATAACTCTTTAAATCTAGGCAATCAACATCGAGTACACAAAACGTCACGACACGTCGCTCGCCTTCTTATTACCTAGTATTAAGGAGAGCGATGCAATGCGACGCGTCTTGGCAAAGCGACGCATCGTGACGCTTTGTGTACTCGATGTTGATTGCCTTACATATCTGATTCGTGATATTGCTCACTTTAACGTTATTTAATAAATCAGAGAACTTTATTATTTATGGCAAATTTAAATGGAAAAAAAAATGGAATGGATGTATCAACAGATCCCATATAAAATGCTTTTTATATAATCAGTAAGTCAATTATGAGAAAGTATCTTCTGTACAATAATACACTTAAGTGGGTTTTCATCTAACTTGTAAGTAGACTTTTTTATTCAGAATTTTATCCTCTACAAATCTGTAAATTTTGGCACAACCTTTTTTGAATCACCCTGTATATCCTGTCTTATTCTATTCACATTACGTATATTATAAAACATGTTTTTCCAGTTATTTTTTATATATCGTATGGGAAGAGTATCCTAAAACATTTAATTTTTATCATTACATTTTGTATAATGGATGAGAAGATGCATTTTTACTCATGTTTTTTTTATATATAACATGCTGAGAGATGTATTTTTCTCATGCATTATCTTATATAAAACATAATGAGGAAAATATTATATGGGAAACTGTGATTATTTTAAAAATAGAGATAGCAACAATTGCTGCGAAATTAAAGTATTGTATATATAACACAAATTTTTATATCTGCTGTATTTACAGGAGCTCCTCTACTTACGAACATAATTCGTATAGGTTTGTTCGTAAATCAGATTGTCCGTAACTTACATACTACTATTATTTTGGCTCCAAAAGTATTGAAATAATTTATATACTGTTTATTATAATATATTTTACAATTGGACCAATTAAAAGTTTCTTATTTCGCAGATTTTAATGAACAGTTCCGAATATAAAGCGAGGAATTTTTGGTATAATCGCTTCCATCATGAAATATTGCCGTAATATATTAACTAACTATATAATTTTACATCATATTGGTTGCTAGAGAGCTTTGCCATTATATTACTTAAAATTATTGAAAAGTTTTTGAAATTTCGTGAAATTTCAAAATAAAACTTTACGTTCTTAAGTAAGAATATTCGTAATTATAGGAGTGCCTGCATTGAAAAAAGTTCAATTTTTAATAGAATTTTTTACCATTTATAGTGAGTGCATGGTAACAAAGCTATAGTGCCACCATCTATTGAATTAATAATTAATTTTTTTTTTTTTTTTTAAATTTGAAGAAATAAATGATTAATTATTATAAAATTTGAATGAAACGTTCAGCATAAAATTTAATTCTCATAATGATAATTTTTATAACAATAATTTTTGTTCCATAGTAACCATAGTAAAAAGTAAACGTTTTCAAACCCGTCACTCATAAGTAGTTTTTGCACTGCAATTTAGCAAATAAATTTAATTCTCATAATGATAATTTTTATAACAATAATTTTTGTTCCATAGTAACCATTGTAAAAAGTAAACGTTTTCAAACCCGTCACTCATAAGCAGTTTTTGCACTGCAATTTAGCAAATATTCAGAACTTTATCTCTCTCACAAAAGAGTTTTTTTTTTTTTTTTTTATGATACTTCAACTTATAATTATCGTATGACTACTAGATTTTTTTTTCCGATCGCATAAATAACCATTGCAATTATAATCGAGTATGTGCATTATCAAACTGCAATAAAACTTATTACGTCGTATAATCGATTTACAATCTCTCTTCAAAGTAAATAATAACCATTAGCGTAATAAGAAATCGTACCGGAGAAATTTTTTTTTTACTTGCCAAAGAATAATGACATGGAAAAAAAAAAATAAAAACAAAACATAAAGAGAAAAAAAAAAGATGAAGTAAAAGACAAATAAACGATTAGTAAGAAGCAATTAAACATTGAAACTGGAGAAGATATTTTTCCAATCGAAAAGAAAAAGAAAAGTAGGTTAAATGCATCAGGTTCTATTCCATCAGAATCGATAATAAGAAAACTTTTATCTAAAATAAAAGTAAAGATAAACTTTAATATTATCTTATCTAACGGAGATAAAACTCTTATCTGTTTTTACTTTATTAGTTTTTATTGAATGAGTAATTACTCTGGAGAAAAAGGAAAGAAAAGGGGGAAAAGAACAGAAATCGATAATTTATAAGATAAAAACTTCTTTGATTTATGGATATTAAAACAATTTAGTATTTTAAACTTATTTAGGATCGTCTTTTTTGGGGGAGGAAGAAGATCGAGTAATTCTATCCGATAAAAATCTTTAAAATGATTTTACTTTCCTGTATGATTTATTGTTCTATAATTTTCTAAAGAAAGAAGACATATACTATTAATAAATATATTTTCTGGTTGCTCTTGGTTAGAGTCATAATAACTTTTACAAGAATTACGACTTTTTTCCCCTCAAAAAAATAAAAATTTTACGCTATATTTAGCGTAATTGTTGTAATCAAAAGAAAAAGAGCACTAAAATCTTTTGATCAGAACTCTTGGTTAGAGTCATAATAACTTTTACAAGAATTACGACTTTTTTCCCCTCAAAAAAAATAAAAATTTTACGCTATATTTAGCGTAATTGATGTAATCAAAAGAAAAAGAGCACTAAAATCTTTTGATCAGACTAGTTGCAATTTATTTATTTGCATTAATTTGTTTCATTTTTAAATTTTACCTGCGATAATTAAATTTCATTGATAGTGCTTTTACTTTAGCATTCTCTTTAACCAAAACAGAAAACTCCTTAGATGTAAACTCACTTAAGTGTATTATTGTACAGAAGATACTTTCTCATAATTGACTTACTGATTATATAAAAAGCATTTTATATGGGATCTGTTGATACATCCATTCCATTTTTTTTTCCATTTAAATTTGCCATAAATAATAAAGTTCTCTGATTTATTAAATAACGTTAAAGTGAGCAATATCACGAATCAGATATGTAAAAGTAGATCTGGAATTTTTGATTTTTAAAGCGGAATTGTCTTTTCTGACCATAAATAATAAAGTTCTCTGATTTATTAAATAACGTTAAAGTGAGCAATATCACGAAGCAGATATGTAAAAGTAGATCTGGCATTTTTGATTTTTAAAGCGGAATTGTCTTTTCCGAATCTTTTCCTCCATTTAGGAAAGTAACGGATTCCTTCCTATACTCGGGAGTCTTGTTTTTCCATTAAGAATCGTCATTAGTAAAGAGGAAGTGTCTTCCTCACTGATTTTCCACAACGTCAACTCCGCCTTAATCATTCTTTCCATCCTAACTAAAAATCGTGTTTGTTTTATTTCCTTACTTCTCTTCTTGTTCTGACTAATTTCTTATTCCACTCTGCGGTTTCCTTATCCTCTCTCTACTCTCGGTCCACATCATGCATGCATAAGTAACATGTACTGTACTTCTCTTCATTTCCTTCATGACTCCTCCTACTCATTTCAACTTTCTGCCCTTCTCATAGATGAATTTATGCATGAATAGTAAAAATTAAAAAAGAACAAAAGAAAAAAAATTCAGAAATCACTTCCGAGTTTCATTTTTTTATTATTTTTTTTTTTTTTTGTATTTTATTGGATGAATTTGCATACACTAGAATTTACTTAAATTATGGATAAATATATAAATATTTTTTTTTGTTAGTTTGGTTTGTTGTTTTAAATGTTGATAATGCAGAGAGATAATTAAAATAATTTGAGTGTTATTAGAGATAATTGTTATTTTTTTCTTTGTAGTTTTTGTTACGATATTTTTCATTTATTTAATAATCGTTTGTATTTATTTCTTTATTGTCAGAACTGCATTATTGTTTTATCGCCTTTAATTCTATTTTTTTTTTCTTCTTATTGTTATCTGCATTTTTGCGTAATTAATCTGCTTTCATTATTTGCAATAGTAATCTGTTTCACTTTTAACCGTTTTTTTTTTTTTTTCGGGGGGAAAAACCCCGGGAAAAAAACGGTTAAAAGTGAAACAGATAACTGATAAATATGCATGTACTGATAAATATGTGGGAAAAAAAAATACATATTTATTTCTTTGTTACGTCATCTCCTTTCAATTTCACTTTTAATTTTTAATTAAAACAAGTTTTTCTAATTAATTTCACTTTCAAAACAGAAATAAATGAATAAATAATGAAATTAATTTCTTGTTAATTTCGAATTTGTTAAAACTGAAATTCGATATTCGTAAGTTTGCTTGTTTTAATTTTTCGAGGCTAAAAATAAATTAAAAAAAAGAAAATCACTTAATTTTTCGAGGCTAAAAATAAATTAAAAAAAAAAAAAATCACTAAATAGTGAAATTAATTTATATTTATTTTTATTTTTTTGTTTAATAAAAGTTAAATTTATCTTAAAAATTATTTCTCGGGCAATTAATTTTATTAAATAATAAAAAAAAAAAATATATGCAAATTTAATGCTATGGAAGCAATAAACAAAACTTAAATTAAAGGAAAGGAGAAATTAATTCTTCGGCGATATAAAAACTGATAATTGAGAATTCTGATAGTTTCTTAGTTCTAGAATTTGTTTTTTAAAAATTTCTCACGAAAATAACATTTTTTTCCACTTTATATGTCTGTAAATCACGCAAATTGAGTGCCCATAGTTAGCAATCAGATAAATCCGATTGCTTACCGACGATAAATATTCTGATTTTTATAATATAAAATATTATAAAAATCAGAATATTTGTTGCAGTTTTCAATTAAATTTGTTTATCTAGAACATTACTAAAAATATTCCTTAATCCTCTCTTAACATGTCCAGTTACGTTTCGTAAACTGTTGCTCGTTTAAAACTGAAGAGATTTTTTTTACCTTAAAGCAAAGTAAATTTCCCGAATGGTCCTTGAGGAAGCAGAAATCTAATCTTTGACTAAACATGCCCTGAACATACTTTTATCACATGTACTAATGAAGTAAACAAGTAAACCAATCCATGCAGGCAATTCCATGGATGAGAAAATATTGATTGACCAAAGTCCTAAATGGTTGTACGTTATCATCCGTCCGGATAAAACTCTTTTTATTTTTATTATTTTTATCAATTTATCTGTGCTAATGCTTTACAAACGAGATTATATCATCTCAGAGATGATATCACATCATCATCTTAAAATTAGAACCGTTTTAATCCGCAAAAACATTTTTTTATGGATTTTTGAAAATTTCCGAGCTTCGCTATTTTCAGTTTATTATTTTATTCGGTTTTTACATACTTTTGCAAGTTTATAATTGAATAAAAACTTCTTCTAGCTACATTAAAAATATAATTAAAAAAAGAAACTTCGTTATAGAAGTTATACATCTATCAAATTTTGGATACATCGCTGCAGGATAGAGAGAGAGAGAGAGAGGAATATTTTAATTATATTCTTCGTTAACTTGGTAGCTTTTGTTTTTTCATAAAACGAATATTAAAAAAAAGAATCGAAAATAAACTTTTATCATAAAATAAAATTATACTACATTTAATTTTATTCGTAAATATGTTTAAAATTTCGAAGTAAGAAATTATAGTCACCAAAAATAGAAAAAAAAAGAAAATTATACATTTAAATAATTTCTCTATAATTCTAAATTTTAATTCACAAGATTTCCCTCATTTTCTTTTAGCTAATTTCGTTCTTGAATATCTTCTCCGTTCGACTTTTTACTTCTTCTTCGGATATCCTATTTTATTCTCTCGTTTTTTTTTTCTTCTTCTTCTTCTTCCTTCTCGACATTAAATTTGTTTCCTTTTGCTCCATTAAGTACATTTTCCTTTTTATCGACAGTTTGATTTCTAACTCTGTTTGTAAAAAGGTAAACGATTTGAATTGCAGAGTTAATGTGATTCATTTGTCTAGTCCGTAATCTCTGCCTCAACTGGCAAAAATCGGGAGCTGTGTAACTCTAATTGTTTCTCTCCGAATGTAATAACTAAAGGAAAAGATAATTCATTTAAACCGTTAAATATCATACGTTTGAGTAATCGCTTCTTTAATTTTCGCATAAAGCTTAATTTTGTCTACTGTCACTCTCAATTAATTCTTACTTAAAGCAGCCTAGTGACTGAAGAACTGTTCTTTTCTCGTAATTAAATACGTAAGCAATTCTCTGATTCGATTAAAATTTAAATATTCATACTGTATGCATCGATTCTGCCTTCTGTTTCGTTATATCTTTCTTGATTTTTTTCCTTCTTTCCAAAAAGAGGAATGGTCTAGCACCATGCAAGAGGATTAAGTAAAGATGTAGAAGGCTCCCACCTTAATACATTATCTAAAGGTGTAATTCTTAATTCCAAATGAAGATTAAAGTGAAAGGTACATGTGTTTTCTTATTTTCAGACAGAAATCTTTTCCTAATAATTGAAAGAATAATAAAGGGAAAAGTTCGAGTAGAAAAAAATAAAAATAAAAATGAATAAAAGATGTCAGCTCTTTTTTCTTGTTTATTTCTTTATTTTCGAGGTTTAACTGTCTAAAGACGGGCGAAATCAAATAAAAACTTTGACGCTTTCACCCTTTTATATGGAATTTTTAATTAACTTTTACCCGTTTATGGCTTGGTAAAAATATCACGAAGAGTCAACCACGAATTGATATCTTCTCATTTATTTCTTCCTTTTAACTTCTATACTTTTCAGCAGACTTAATTCTGGTCTTACTTAATTTACTGCTAGCTATTTTTCCTTTCTGACACTATGTCACTTCCGTTTTATTTGATATTTAATCTCTACTTCCTGTTTTCTTCGCATTTTTGACTTTCACTTTCTTTCCTGTCTGGCTTTATAATTAATTTTGGATTCTTTTATTTTTGATATATTTTAATTTACTTAAATTATAAATAAATCATCGTCGGCATCATTATAATTATTAATTTTAGATTTTGGTCTCATTTTATTTTGGTTGTATTGAATTTTTTCTTTTAAAGAGCTATTTAACTTTTCACTTTCGTGTCGGTTTCGGATTTACTTTCTGTAACTGTTCGTTATTTAATTTGTGCCCTTCGATTTTATTTTTTCGTTTATTTCATTTCCGATTTAATTTCTTTGTTTTCTTTTTATTCAATGTCAGGTTCCGGTTTCTTCACTGCTTATTCTGCACTTTCTTTAGTTTTTCTTCTTTTATTTCACTTCCTGTTTTGATTATTTAACTTCCTATTTTGATTATGTCACTTCCGATTTTGATCGTTTTGACTTTCATTTTTGATTATTTAACTTCCGGTTTTCAGTATTTCACTTCTTATTTTGATAATTTTACTTTCTATTTTGGTCATTTAACTTCCTATTTTGGTCATTTCAATTCCTAATTTAATTATTTCATTTCCTTTTTTTATTATTTTACTTTCATGTTTTGATTATTTTACTTCCTGTATTGATAATTTCACTTCCTATTTTGATTATTTCACTTCCTCTTTTCATTATTTCACTCTCTATTTTGATCATGTCACTTGCGATTTTGATCGTTTTACTTTCGTTTTTTATTATTCCACTTCCGGTTTTGATTACTTCACTTCCTATTTTGATTATATCAGTTCCGGTTTCGATCGTTTCGCTTCCTGTTTCCATTAATTCATAAAAACCGAAACTTCGTAATGACGAACCTCATAACATTGAACTTGCAGCATAATCTTGAACATCATAATTTTGAACCTGTTGACATTTTAATGTGCTATTTGACTTCTTTGAAGTTAATAGTACGAAATTATTTAAAAAAAATCAAAAATTTATGCTACCTGCGTAATATAATTTAAAAGATTAATGCATCTTCAGAATTTGTTAGTAATAATTTAAATCAAAACTAGCGAAACTCGCGCAATTAATTTAAATAATTCTTTTTTATAAATAAATTAAATTTTCTCTCTTAAAATTTCCATTATTAAAATTGGACGAAACAAAGAAAGAAAAATAAAAAAATAGCCCGGCCTTACAATAACTCTTTTGTTAATTAATACGACCGAAATCGAAATAAAACATCGTTCAAGAGTAGTAATAAATTTTCGAACAAACTTTTAATACCTTAATAGCACGTTTCAAATTAGTATAATAAATTTCGAAATTAATTTTATCCCGTTCATGTTCTAAAACATAATAAATTCGGGAAAAACTTTTTCCGACGTCAAATTTCATTTAAAAATCGATAGTTGTTGTAGTAGTTCCAATTAAGCTAAGTAGCATTTTTCCCAGTGTTCTAAAAATATATATATCGATAGGGAGTATGTTTAATTATAATTTTCTGAAGGTTTTTGTAAATCTGTAACAATTCTCTCTCGCTCTCTCTCTCTCTCTGTCTCTCTCGCTATCCATCTACACCGTGGATATCTAGTTATAGGATATTCGATTCGACCCGAGAATAAATAGAAGTAAAGTGAGGGTTGAATCAATGATTTTGTTATTCTGCGGAAACAGAATGGCCTTAGGGGTATTGTATTCGACGATCGACAACCCAATACAATCACCAATAACTGGCTAAAGCGAATTGTCAAGTCGTTGAATTTTGGTTTGTAAAGAAATTCCCTTTCACGTCCTATACAGTAAAGTTTCGCTTGCATTCTGACATCGATTATAAAGCGAAGAAACAACAGAGTCGTTCTGAAACGTATTATATAAAAATAATTATCGGGTATTTAATTTTGGATTAGTAAGATAATCTGCCTTCACCTTCTGGTAAGTTATAACAGGGTATCGGTTGCGTATTATGCTAAAATTAATTTTTGTTTATGTTCCTTTTCGCGTGCTCTGATGTGAAGTTGCATTCTGTGCAACATATTAAATAACCGTTGAAAATTAATTGCTGAATATTTAAAATTCCTTCACATTCTGATAGGTTGCAATCCGTCATTAATTATGTTGCACTACAGTTCGAAATTTTTAAATATTTACATTTATTGATGAAAATATATTTATTATAAAGCATAAAATGTAAAGCAATACATGCGTAACTTTTATTTGCATTTAACAAAATCAAAATTTACATTATTCACAATATTTCTGATAATTTTAACACTATCATCTTTTTCGGACTTCATCTCTTTGTAGATTTCTTTCTTCAGATAAAAAAAATTACCGCCAAAATAATTCCAGAATTACCAGATGAAATAATTATCAGAGAAGAATTACCAGATAAATAATTCCAAAGAAGAATTAATTTCCAAAGATAAAATAATTTCTATCAAAGAATTATCAGATAAAATAATTCCATAATGGAGAATCCTCGCGGATCTTCCATTATGGAATTATTTTTATTTTTTAATGCATACAGACAAAAATTACTCTATAGATTATATTCTAATTTTTTTCTTCAAGCAGTTATGTATGGGTTTATTAATATTTTTATTTAAAGTTTGATTTTTTAAATTATTATAGAAAACTTGCAAACTTTCAGGTTCGCGAAAATACTGATATAGAAAATATCCAAAGAAAATCTACAAAGATCCAGTGATATATGCTATGTTACTGATTAGTAGGATAGATTTATGTAATCTTAAAGATACTTACCAATACCAAAGATTTTATTTAAAGTCTATATCATTGGTAAGTAAATAAGTAACATAATTATACCCATTTTTTTTACAAAAGAAATCTTATAAATGTACTGTATATACCATTTAGTTAGCAAAAATAATTTCAGTCACTGTATGTCGAGTTATAAAATTCTGGAACGGTCGCCATTTTGTAATGATATCATATAGGAAACTCGAAATTAAAGATATATAGTTAGATGATAAGGAATGCTACTTTAAACTTGAATACTTGAGATGCTTGGTTCTTGAGATACTTTGTAGTGAAAATCACACAAACTAAACACAATAGCATTTTATTGCACAAAGCAATCTAAGGCAATTAAATTTATCTTAGTTTTCAATGAATGCTATGTCGGTTGGAGTGTATAAACCGAATGCAGACAATTATCTAATTTTAGTTACTAGAGATAAAATATATCGATTGAATCTACAATATTTTCAAGTGCACTCTATAACAAATGTCAGATCAAGAAAATCGTTTATTTGACTTTCAATTGCTTAAAATTAATCTAAATATGCAGATGGATACCTTTCAAACTATTAATATAATTTTTATTATATATAATAAAAAATTCTTGTCAGTCTATTTTTCTTTAAAAATAATTATATTTGCAAAAATTAAGAGCTCTATTCTGAGTCTGAAAAGTGATTGGGCAAATATGAGAATTTATTTTTAAAAATACATTATTTTTTTTTTACTTTCTTTTATGAGAATCACAGAAATATTCTAAATCTATTTTTGTAAAAAGTCGAATAAAATAAAAAAATATTGTATTTGTAATAATATGAGAACAAATACATATGAATCTACTATATAACATATATTCTTCTTTATTATGAAGTTCGTTATTATAATAATACTGTATATGAACTTCATAAGTTCAATTCAGAATAAAACGGTTATTAAAACGAACAACATTAACAAGTTATTAACTTTAATAAGATTGATAACTCATTATATAATGCTATCGAAATATAATAATAGACTACTGAATAATGAAATATTGTAATTATATAGACCAGCGTTTCTCAAACTTTTTTCATTCACGACCCCATTTTTCATTACGAGATTTTTCGCGACCCCAGGTATTAAATATGAAATAAAACATACAAATACATAAATCATTTATACACTTATTAAGATGAACACAATCGGCCAACTACATTGAAAATACATATGTTGTCATATGTTAAATATTGGACGTTTGTGAAATTACATATAAACTGAAATTCAAGTATTTGAATTTAATTTTTGCGACCCCATTTGGGGTCGCGACCCATAGTTTGAGAAACGCTGATATAGACAATATACATGAATACAAATATTAGTTTCATATATACTGGTATCAAAAAATATCATTAAAAGTAAATTTCATATTTATATTCCTATTTCTATTTACAGTATATACTATAATTATTATATCAATCTAGCAATTTCATAATTCTATATTTTAGAATAAAAAATAAAAATTTGATGTTTTTTCCGTGATGTTTGGAAAAGATTGAAATGCTTCTTGGATTCTTGGAATCCTTTTGAATTCGACTCTGAATATTTTGATCAGTTTATTTTGAGTGATGCATGACATCACTCAAAATTTGCCTGATATGGCGTATTGAAGTAATTATTGGTATAATATAATATGTAATAATGAATCACACTTCGACAATATATTATTTGATATCATTTGATGTTATAGGTCTTAGTTATAGCATTTGCATATTTATTTCAACCTTTTGCAAATTTATTTAACCCATTTGCAAAATGATTTAAACATTTTGCAAATATATTTAAATCTTCTACAAATATATTTAAACTTTTTATAATTATATTTAAACCTTTTACAAATTGATTTCAACTTTTTACAAATTTATTTAAACTATATGCTAACAATCGATCAATAGAAAAGCAACATCTTATAATGCACGAGTTTGTTCGTCGCTCCCCGACTGTGACTTTCGGTATTAAATTTAAACCATGTTATATAGTATAATATAAGTGGCAGCGATTCAAATTCTCTGAGCTATTCCATTGCTCGACGCAGAATTGGAGGAAGGTGTGGAAAGTATGAGGTTGTTTCTATGGAAAAAAAGAAACTGTCAAATTGTATGAAGAAGGTTTTTCTGTAAAGAAGGCGGCATCAAAATCAAGTATAAAATGGAATACGAGGAAAAGCGTAATTAGAAAATAGAGAAGGGATAATTTTGAGGTGCTAAACAATCGACCACGAAGGAACAGATCAAAACTATTTAATCTCGATGTCCTTCGCCTAATAGAAGCAACAGCAATTAAGAAAGAGCTTAGAATTACTCTTATGAAAATCAAAGAGATGCTCCTTGAACACGACACTGACAAGTGAGTTAATTATGTCTTCCATAAGAAATGCATTATGCGATTTAAAAATTACACTTATAAAAGCATCAGTAGAGGTAGACAGAATGAATAGCAAGTCAACTATTTTATCAAAAGGCAGTATGCAGTAAGCTTCAATCAATTAGCCTTGTAAACTGGGAAAAACTCATTTTTATAAGGCGGAGTGGATTAAGGGCGTACTTGGGGGAAATGCATTATCGGATTTTTTTTTATTATAAGATAATCGAAATTGGGGAAATGCATTATCGAGATTTTTTTAATTATAAGATAATGGAAATTAGCTATTTAATATTGTGTAGTATTCTACTACAAGTTAATATTGATCTATCGACATAGATAAGTCACGATGAACGATGCGAATCCAGTATTTACATCGACTTTTACAAACGCGTCGCGTCCCAACAGCAAACAAAACATTGACAGCATTTTAAAAGTACAATAATTCTTAAGATAACATCATATTTAGGAGATATTGTTTTAATAAGTACGAATAATATTGATTAAGGTATTACGTAAACAATATTTTTTGATATTTTAAAAGTTTTTGAGAAAAACCCTGATAAGCTCTCGCCCCGTAAATATTGTTACCTGGAGATAGTGCGAATCTGCAACTTGGGGTAATCGCGTTATAGGCGCGCTCAATTTTATTTTTCGTGTTCTAGACATTTAATCTGTTTATTAGCTTCTTTCTAGCATATAACCATGGATCGACTACGTCAGAAAAACCAACAGGGGCGATTATTCAAAAGAAATGAACGAAATTTGAACGTTGTCGAAATGATGATTGACAAAAAATTACACTTATAAAAGCATCAGTAGAGGTAGACAGAATGAATAGCAAGTCAACTATTCTATCAAAAGGTAGTATGCAGTAAGCTTCAATCAATTAGCCTTTTAAACTGGGAAAAACTCATTTTTATAAGGGAGTGGATTAAGGGCGTACTTGGGGGAAATGCATTATCGGGATTTTTGTATTATAAGATAATCGAAATTTTGCTATTTGATATTGTAGTATTCTACTACAAGTTAATATCGACCTATCGATGTAGATAACTCACGATGAACGATGCGAATCCAGTATTTACATCGACTTTTACAAACGCGTCGCGTCCCAACAGCAAACAAAACATTGACAGCATTTTAAAAGTACAATAATTCTTAAGATAACATCATATTTAGGAGATATTGTTTTAATAAGTACGAATAATATTGATTAAGGTATTACGTAAACAATATTTTTTGATATTTTAAAAGTTTTTGAGAAAAGCCCTGATAAGCTCTCGCCCCGTAAATATTGTTACCTGGGGAAAGTGCAAATCTGCCCCTTGGGGTAATCGCGTTATAGGCTGTTCTGGCCTCATAACGCGTTCAATTTTATTTTTTCGTGTTCTACATTTTAATCTGTTTATTAGCTTCTCTTTCTAGCATATAACATGGGTCGCAGCTACGTCAGAAAAACCAACAGCGGCGATTATTCAAAAGAAATGAACGAAATGTGAACGTTGTCGAGATGATGATTGACAAAAGCAAAGATATCAATTAAAATTTTTGTATAAACCATTTTTTATTCGATAAAAAGCATTTTGTCATATTTCACTATACCATCCCTCACATTTCACAAGGGGGACACAACCTCCGTCCCTCCTGCCTGTATGTTAAAGCCGATTTCGATTGGCTTTAACATACAGGTTGGGGGCCGTCGAAAAGTGACCCGTGTAAAAGGGTTTAGATCACTATGCCTTCGTTTTTAAAAAAAAAAATTGAGGTCAAATGTCATGACGCTGGACCACGCCGCTTATATACCTAAAATATTAGACCGTCTTCAGCTAAACCGGTGGCGTAATAGGCAAGGCGCTTGTATGCGGAACTAAAGGTGGTGAGTTCGACTCTCCTTTATGTGTTGTTTTTTTCAAGTGAATAAATTAAAATATTACTATCAATAAAACTTCAGATAAAATCAAGTTTTTCTTTGGTCATAGTTACATATGGGATAGCAACAATTCGACGAGTTGCTACTACCCCATACATAACGAGGCTTCGAGCGCAAATGGATATATTAGATATCACCCGACGCATAGTGAATTACGACAATCTGAGAGTGAGAGAGATAAATCGAGAAAGAGTCCGAACAATAATTGAAAAGTGAATTTGCCAAACTATGACAAAAAAACTTACTTTTATCTTGAAGTTTTATTGTTAATAATATTTTAACTTATTCACTTGAAAAAACAAGGCACTCAAGCGCGACTCGAACTTACAACATTCAGCTCCGCAGGGAGGCACCTTAGCCACTACGCCGCCGCTTTGGTCGAAATATCAGCAGCTTTTTAGGCATATAAGCGGTGCGGTCTAGCTTTATGATATTTGACCTCGATTTTTTTTAATAACGAAGGCATAATGACCTAAACTCTTTTACAGGA